>CAUYRT010006219.1:0-90100 GCA_963574885.1 Lepilemur ruficaudatus | reverse complement strand
TTATACGTTGTTGGATTTGATTTGCTAAAATTTTATAAGAATGTTTACATCTACGTTCATGACAGATATTGGTCTATAGTTTTCTTTTCTTTTTCTTTTTTTTTTTTGAGACAGAGTCTCACTCTGTTGCCCGGGCTAGAGCGCCGTGGCATCAGCCTAGCTCACAGCAACCTCAAACTCCTGGTCTCAAGCAATCCTTCTGCCTCAGCCTCCCGAGTAGCTGGGACTACAGGTACACATCACCATGCCTGGCCAATTTTTTGTATATATTTTTAGGTGGCCAATAAATTTGTTTCTATTTTTAGTAGAGATGGGGTCTCGCTCTTGCTCAGGCTGGTTTCGAACTCCTGACCTTGAGCGATCCTCCTGCCTCAGCCTCCCAGAGTGCTAGTATTACAGGTGTGAGCCACTGCGCCCGGCCTGGTCTATAGTTTTCTTTTCTTGTAATGTCTTTTCTGGTTTGGAGATCAATCAGAGTAATGCTGGCCTCATAGAGTAAGTTGAGAAGTATTTTCTCATCTTCAATTATATAGAAGAGTTTATGTCAAACTGGTATTATTTCTTTCTTAAATGTTTAATAGTTTTCACCAATGAAGCCATCAGGACCTAGAGTTTTGTTTGTTTGTTTTTATTGTTGTTAAAAGGTTTTTAACCACAAATTCAATTTTCTTACTAGATACAGGGCTATTCAGGTTATGTATTCCTTTGTGTGCGAGCTTTGGTAGTTTGTGCCTTTCAAAGAATTTGTCCTTTTCACATAAGTTGTTGCATTTATTTGGATCAAGTTATTAGCGGTATTGCCTTATTGTCCTTTTAACATCTATAGTAGCAGCAGGGATGTCACCTCTCTCATTCCTGATATTGGTAATTTATGTCTTCTCTCTTTTTTACCAATCGGTCTGGTCAAGGCTTTTGTATTTTATCAATCTTCTCAAAGAACTAACTCCGTCTCCACTGGGATCTGTCTGGAGTCCTCCACCCTGTGCTATGGACTTTAAAACTCTTTCATGGCAGAAAGTTGGGACAATCTTAGAACTCGCCTTATTTGTTTTCCACCTTTCAGGGATAACTGTCCTTTTTTGCCTGATGGCCAGTATACTGACAACAGGTATTTAATATGCTTTTGTCCAGTTTTTCAGTTGTTGGCATGAGGGTAAATATAGACCCTCCTTGTCACTCCACTTTGCCACAAAACATAAGTATTTCTTCTTGCTAGTTTTGAGCAATTGAGAATTTATCTTAGAAAATCTCTCTGAGATAAGATGCTATCATCAACAAGAGGATGAAACAAATATATATAAGTGGAAAGACAACTTTAACTTTAAGAAGCTGTAAATAATTGTTCACTAAAATAAGACAATAGCACCAAACCTGAATAGTTTTCAAATTCATGGTCTCCTCCTTCTTTTTCCACTACTATGTGAGACTGTCAGCCACCAAACCATGGGAAAAGGTAGCTCATTACAGGCCCTCATTACTTTTTGCTTGGCCTTCTCTACAAACTCTTCTCTGGATCACTTCCAGTACAACTAGACATATTTATGGAAAATTAACTACCCAAGTGTACCCTTTTGATCATAGCAGTCACCTGTTCATACCCCTCAGGAGCCTCCTCCAGTCCACTGAATTAAATACAAATAACTCAAATGTATACTTTATACTTACACCTTGAATATAGGCCTTTCACTAGAAGACTCAGCCACCTTCCTAATCTTTTCTCTGCTATAAATTGTGCTCCAACAAAATTATTCTGATACCTTTTAACGCTATTCTTATTGCCAATAATGTCCGTGCCCTCACCCCATTGAGACCTCATCACTCAGGATCAATGTCAAATACCATATCCTCCATGATGTGTTTTCTGATATTGCCCTTAAGTAGAAGAGAGGCTTTGATTATTTTTCCTCCATGCAAAGTAAGACAAAGGACATTGGACTTGAGGCAAGAGACCTTGTTTAGAACCTGACTCTGCTACTTACAGATAAGCTGATTTGACTAGTCTGCAGCTCTGTTTTTTCACCTAGAAATGAGGGTAATATTAACTACCATACAGGAAACACACTGTCATTTGTGCTAATCTTTACCTTACATACCTCTATTGTACAAAATCATAATTATTAGTTTACATATGTCTGCACCCCCAGGTGCTCAAGGTCCAGCAGGTAGTGAGGAAGTCATGTCTGTATCTTTGGATCCCAGGTACCTAACACAGGCCCTGACATATAAAACAACTTAATAAATATGAGATGGCTATAACTGTCTTGTTATCTGTGTCAACCTAAAATACTTTCATACTGAAATTGATAGCAGGTATTAGAGGCCAATTTCTTTCAATAGCTCTTATTGGACACAACTGAATTAACAAGTTAGCAGAAAAAATTACTTTCTATTTCACTGTTATGTATACTTTTATTAGCAGCCTAGATTGAGAAAGGCATCCTCTATTCCATTTAAAAAAATGTCTCCCTAAGTTTAATCACACGATTTTGTCAAACCCGACTAGTACAGCAATTTTCCTTTGAATGCCAGAAATGGGAACAAAGATTGGTCATTCTTCCACCTTACTATCACCTAAACTTGAGGTTCCATGAAAAGAAAATGAGAAGCTACAGACCTAAGTCCAATGACACACTAATAGCAATTTTTAAATATTCCCATCATATAATAATAGTTCAGAATATTTATGAGCTAATACACATCAAAAATTATTAATTATATTTCTCTTAAATTTACATCTCTTTCCTTTCTTCCTCCTTTCCTGTTATAGATTGAATGTTTGTGTCCCCTCAGATCCAATTCCTATGTTGAAATCCTAACTCCCAATGTAATGGGGTTAGGAATGGGGGACTTTGAGGGTTGATCAGGTCATGAGGGTGGGGCCCTCATGAATGGGATTAGTGCCTCATAAGAAAGTCCTTATAAAAATGCTCTAGTTCTTTCTACCATGTGAGGATGCAAGATGTCAGCAGTGCTCTGCCTTCCAGAAGAGGGCCCTCACCCAAACACACCATGCTGGACTTCTAGTCTCCAGAACTGTGAGAAATACATTTCTGTTGTTTGTAAGTACTAGCCTATGTTGTTACGGCAGCAAACTAATATCCTCCCTCCCTCCCTGACTGCCTGCTTGCCAGTTAACCACAGAGAGCTCAAACCTGCAAACATTTGCAAACAGAAGCAAATCCTTCCTACTTGGACAATACAAAAAAATAATAGTACAGATGATGCAGAAGTTTTTCCTTATTGGGTTCAGCATGGATGGCAGACATTAATGTTGCCTCACCAACAGCTATTTCCTTCCCCCTTCTTCTGTACTGGCAGAATCCTGCCCTCATCCCTGCCTTGCCCATCAGAAAGGCCAAAATGCCAGATATGTGCAATCCCAGCTTCCCTCATAGAGAAATATACAAGTAGCAGTCTGCTGGTGTGGTCACCTGGGAAAATTTTTTTTCCTGTGTAGTAAACAGAGTTATATAATACAGGAGTGGAAACATGCTTCCTCTCCTTCAAAGGATGTAGTTGTGTATGCATGTGACATCATGGCCATCTAAAGACAGGAAGATAGACTTCACCATCAAGGGGAAGAGAGCAGAGGGGAAATGTGGAAAGCACTTACTCTGCTGTGAATTAATCCTGGAACTGTCTCATATCCAAATTTCTTGTTAAGGATGATAATAAATAATTGTATTGTTAAGTCCTTAGTTGAGATGTTGTGTTATTTGCAACCAAAAGCATGCTGAGTGATACAAGCTACAACAAAACTCAAAAAAAGAAAAGGAACCAGGCCTAAGGTCTCTTAAGTATCTTCCAGTTCTATGGTCCTTTGAATATCTCACAGCTCCTCAAGATCACAAGCTGCTGGTATGCTTTCAGAAAACAGTCAACAACCCCAACAGTGCCTTCCCTTGGGATAAAAGCTCTTCGTCTAAAAGCTGAGTTTCAGATGAGCTGTTTACAGCAACTGAAAGGATTGTACTTGGAGAAGGAAAAAGAAGCCTTAACAATGTGTGAAATAATTCTATAATTTTATAAAATATAAACGTTGCAAACAGAAGTTCTATGGTAACATGAGGAAGACTGGAACATCATCAGAACAAGAGCCTGAAGGAGGCAGCTGAACATCCGATGCACTTCCCAAAAGAACGGAGAGTGAGGAGGGGTATCGGGAGAACCGTGGCAAGTCCAGGCAAGGCTGAGCTGCTGGGCTTCTCCCATGTGGAATGAAATGATCTAGTGAGGGTTTAGGTGGGAGTGATGCCTGAGGGGTGGCGCTGAGAGCTTCATAAATGACAACAAAATAGGTGACAGAAAGAATAAGCAGTGATAACCATTCACTGCTAAAAAACTTCATTTGTATTTCTACATTACTACATGTGAAATTTAATATAGTCTAATATCTAAGCTATTTAGATAACTTCTTTCATCTCAAAGAAAAATATATATACTTTGTAATTTTTTGTAGTCCTTTGTAGAAACATATATTGCAAAAACCCCCTTCTTATACTATTTGTTCCCTGATAGGATTTTGACAGATTCAAAATTAGGAGATGCAGTATGTATCACAGCTATTGAGTTAAGGTTTTGGAGCCAGATCAGACCTAGTTCAATTACCTTGCATTATTTAACACTGGGTAACCTTGAGCAAAGTTGCCTCTCTGAACCTCCATTTCTTTATTATTATGATGGAAAAAATAAGAGCATTTATCTGGATAAACTGCTGTTTTATTAAACTGGGTAATACAAGCAAAGTATCCAGCATACAGCCTGATACACTCTAAGGAACACACACACACACACACACACACACACACACACACACACACACTTATAATTAGATTCACCCTTTGGCTACCTATATCGAAAAGGACTTTGCATACTTTCTTAATGAATTAAATTATTCATTAACAAATAGTTACTGAATGCCTATTACATGTCAGGCACTCTTCTATCAGCTAGAGATACAGCAGTTAACAAAACAGACACTGTCTGCCTTCAAAGAGCTTGCATTCTAATGGAGGACACAGACAAACAATTAGATATACAATGTCAGGCAGAGATAAGTACTGTGATGAAAAATAAAGTAGGGGGATGGATAGATAGATAGATAGAAAGAGGGTATCAGATAGGGTGATCAGAAAAGGCCTCCTCATGGAAATGATATTTAAAGAAACCTAAATGCAGCAAGGGAGCCAGCCATTCAGTCATCTTGGGAAGGAAAGTTCCAGGCAAAGGAAAACAGCAAGTGCAAAGGCCCTAAGGTGAACACGTGGTTGACAGGTTCAAGAGAAAATGAGAAAGCCAGTGTGACTGGAGAGCAGCAAGCGAGGGAGAAGGTGGCAGACAGAGAACTGGGCAAGTTACAGATAATTGAGTGCATTATAGGTCACAGAAGGGACTTGGTATTTCATTCAAGATGTAATAGGAAGCTGCTTCAGTGCTTTGATCAGGGGAGTGAAATGACCCAACTTATATTCCGAAGAATTACTACAGTGGCTCTACAGAGCATAACTGGGTAGGGAAAGGGAAGTTCGAGGTTATTTGATGAGTTCAGGTGAGAGGTGATAAGGAGTTTGTATCCGTGTGGCTATGGGATAGAAGCAGGAAGTCAGAATGTAGGATTATGGATATTGCAAAGGCAGAGCCAAGAGGAATAGCTGATGGGTTTGATGGGAGTGGGGTATAGGATACAGAGGGGAATCATGATAAGCTGTAGCACCTGGACAACTGGATGAATTATCTCTGGTACACTCTCTGGGGAGAGGAAAGAGAAGCACTGTAGGTGAAGCATGTGCTTGTACTTAGTTCTTGTTTCTCTTTCTGCTTACTTCCACCTACTTTGTCTCTCCTTCTTTGACTTCATTCCCAACCACAGGGGGTCCCTTTCCCTGAGTGATGTTTGAGCTTCATCCAAAGGTATGTCTACTGTCTATGGAGAATATAAAAGGATGCCCTCAGCGTCATGTCAGTCGTTAAAGAATCACTGGCAAACTACCCCAAGATGTTCTAAGCCTGGGCCAGTTTGAGATGCAGGCACCAGCAAGTTTTCAAAATGAACATTACAAATTACAGACTATGATTATCCTGACCAATTCTTCAGAGGAGATACAGATCCTGCTGTCTCCCAAACACAGCAGCACCATGACTCACATAGCTTCAAGGAGCCAGCACGAGTGCCCAGCTGCCTGCAAGACTCTGAAACCACGTACCATATCACTTTGGGGGCGGCAGTGGGGAGAGGAAGCCCATGTGCCAAATACTATCACTACCACTAGGGTGGTAGAATATTATTAGGACAACAATTAGAAGTTTATATTTTTATCTTTCAGGATTTGTACAGAGCTACATGCAGCATTAACATTGTAACCCAAAGCAAGTCATTAGATTTCCTTATCCTAGAGTCTTCCTCTGTGAGGTAGAAATAATCACATACACCCACCAGCCATAATACTACATTGCTTTTATAGTTTATCCTCTTTCAGGTGTTTTTTTTATATATAAATTATCATGGGATTCTCAAGATTCTGAGCTTTAAGAATCAGATAGCAATTTATATGAACAGAATTTTAAAAGTAAGTAAAAAAGTAGATAGTACTACAGAGGTAGAAGATGATTTGTAACAGACCACTGAAACAAAAGAAAGATCTTGGTGTTCTGGGCAATCCACCGATCATCTCAAGCCAGTTCTCTAAGCTGGCAGTAATTGCTGGAAGGATGGCCTTTGCTGACTTGGTTGCTAGGGAGATTTTAGAAGATACGTACAGCTTGGGTTTCAGATTTCCTGCTACTGCCACACAATGATCAATTACCTATGTCTAGCCTTCAAGTGTGTCAGGTAAATTAACACATATCCTATTTACACAACAGCCTTAAGGGTTTTTTTTCTTTTTCACAGAACCTTGGACTAAAAATAAACTTAAGGAGTTTACATTTCAATTATCTACAAAACAGTATTTTAGGTGTCTCTAGAGAAGCATTTACCATGTTGGTAAATTTACCATCTCCCAGCACTAATAAGGCCTGCATGTCTTTTAAAATATCTAACTTAAGCCCCTCATGCTCTAACCACAGCCCATCACTTCCTACTCCATCCTTAGAAACAAATATTAATAGCTATTTCATCCTCAATTAACTCTTTTTATTCAAGTTCTTTGTGGAGTGCTCTTGAGCCATAAAGAAAAGCAGTATTTCACAGACAGGACTCAAACAGAAGAAACAAGGCATCAGTTTTCTGTTCCAAACAAGCTTCCTACCCACATATGTGAAACTTATGTTTCCTAAAAATAAATAGTATTCACAAATGGCAACGGCTGCTGTAGGCATTTGGGACTTTTCTCCACTCTAATCTCTAGGCTGTCTCCCAAATTCTTTTCCATTTTTCATTCCAAGGCTAGTACAGGACTAGATCTTATCTACCACCTTCCTCTCCTGCTCCACCCTACATGAGAATACTTGGCAATACGTCCCAGCATCGTCCCATCTTCTTGGCCTTACCCAAAGCCTTACTGTTTTTATTCTTGTGAGCCCTCATCTTATTTCCTAGGAGGAAACATCCAAAAAAGACCCAAGTCTATTTTCTCCCTGAAATATCAAGGAATATAACTTTGGTTCTTTATATATCTTGATCCTTTACTGCAGGATTTAAGTAAAAAGAAAGAAACAGATTATTTAAGTGAAATGAAGAGAAGACAGTTGGCCCTGTAGCTGCAGGTTTAGCATCCTCAGATTCAACCAAATGCAGATCAAAAATATTTGGAAAAAATAATACGAAAAAACAATATAGTGTAACAGCTATTTACATAGCATTTACATTGTATTAGGTATTATAAGTAATCTAGAGATGTCTTAAAGCATGCGGCAGGATGTGGGTATGCTATATACAAATACTAAGCCCCATATGAATGAATGACTTGAACATCCACGGATTTTGGTATCCACAAGGGTCATGAAACCAATCCCCTGTGGATACCAAGTGACAATTGTATTTAAGCGTCCCCTCAAAATATACCCTTAATTCCTAGAAAGAAAAAGAAAAAAAAGGAAAAACTGGGAAGAAGGTTTTATATTTCTTCAGAAACACTGAAGAGAAGTTCTTGAGACTACATTTACTGTGGGGGTAAAAATGAAGACTGGTCAGAAATGCAGAAATAGCAGGTGGCAGCAGCAGAAAGGCAAACCAGGAGGTTAAATCCTGAGGCCCAGGCACCATACCTGTCTCTTCTTCTTCTACAGGCCCTGCACAGCCGAGAACCCCCACCAAGCCAACTCATTCCACTGTCTTCTGTCCAACAGGTAGAAAAATAAATCAAGTTCCTGGTTCTACGATATAGTTTGGGATTGGGAGGTAAGATCTTTCTGATGTCCCCAAATAGAACTTTATATTTTTAATCCTTAAAACATATGTAACAATTAGTTTCTTCAGTAGTTTAGCCTTAGGCTTCAATGTACTTCAGGTACATTATGATTAATACGGCTTCAGTGAGATACCTGGAGAACTTAAATACTAGTAAGAACATTGCTCTGGAATAAAGTGATTTCTAAGATTTAAAAATCTCCACTGTTCATAATTAGCAACACAAAATTATATACTACCCATGTCCACTGATATTTTTTTCAAAAAGTTAAGCCAAGTCAAAATATAGCTATCTTTCCCACGGCATAGATGATGCTTTATTTATTCAATTATTAACAGCTCTCTATAAGGGCACTTCTTAATAGGTCTTTATAGCTCTCAGAGCTAAGAACTACTCAGTTAAAGCATATTTACAAAATCTTCCGGGTCACATAGTTAATTTATGTCAAGTAAAATGCTAAACCTCTCTCAATAAAGTTTAAAAATTTAGGACTAAAGAGTTTATCATAATACAACTTTTTGACCCCATTCATACCTTCATCACTATCTATACCTGAAACTTTAGCCACATTAGAAACCACAGTAGTAGACACAGCAGCTATACAATTCAAAAGGAATACGTAAGGTTTTAAATTTCCACTTTCTACATGGAAACTTCGCTCTTATTCTATTCTATTATTCTATTTCCACTTGTGCTGTTTCCATTTTTCTTCATTCAAATGGTAGAAAAAAATTGTCACTGTTACATTCCATCAAAAAATCCCTCTTTGGTGATCCAACTTTTCATTAAAACTATCCAGGTCTAAGTGCTCTGAGCATGTTCACCAATGGGAGACAAGCCCCATCAACAAATGTTGGATATTTTGGCAATCAGTTTTGCTCCATTATATTTTCTCCAAACTTAATTCTTCCCAGTCTGTCCATTTCCTTATAGCTTTTCATGCTCCCCACTAAGAAGTATGATCTACATGTTTGCAAGCATTTTCTTAACTTCTCTAGTGCTCAGTCTAGAACAGGTTTCCTAGCTTTGGCACTACTGACATTTCTTGGTTGTGGGGGACTGTGTGTTGCAGGATGTTTGGCAGCATCCCTAACCTCCACCCACAAGATACCAGTCGCACCCTCCTTTCCCCAGTTAAGACAATAAAAAACATCTCAAGACATTGGCAAATGTCCCCTGGGGGTGGGGCGGGGACGGGGGTTTGAAATTTCCCCGTTGTGAACTGCTTGTCTAGAGTAAGAGTTTGGACATCTCAGGGCTGAAGTTGGGCTGAATCCCAGGAAAGTTGTCCCAGGTTGTGACCAGTATTTTTATCTGGTTTTGGTTGTGGGCAAATGACCATGCTGCATGAGTCATATTCTGTAAGAATGCAATACATGTACAGGGCTTACTATTGTAACCAAATATGATTTACAGAAAAGGGACTCTCACACATAGTCAAGCATAGCAGTCCCCGGCTTCCGAAGGAGTTACAATGCAAAAGTGTATTTAGAATCAGGAATGCATTTGGTTGAACTATATAAAATTTCCGTTTTTAT
This sequence comes from Lepilemur ruficaudatus, assembly GCA_963574885.1. Lineage (NCBI taxonomy): Eukaryota > Metazoa > Chordata > Mammalia > Primates > Lepilemuridae > Lepilemur > Lepilemur ruficaudatus. The sequence continues at coordinate 80,214 of CAUYRT010006219.1, read as the reverse complement.
CAGTCAAAAATGGTTTAACACTATTGGCAACTTCATATAATTCAACCTAATAATTCCTCTCAGTAGCAACTTCAGGCTCCCACAAAATCCCATCAAACTATTCTATCCAGGCTGCCCCCTTTTCTTCCTGAGGCCCCCAGATAGTGCTGGCCTGCATGTATTTTCATTTTCACCAAGAGCAGTCACTGCTTCTGAAGAGGTTTCCCATCTCTCCAGGCCCCATGGAACAACCCACAGCCTCATGGGCTTTTCTAAGACTCTAAAGTCCAAAGACAGAGATGTCTATTTCCTATGGTTTTCTTCAATTCTTTTCTCCAATTTATTTAGATCCCCAAGCTAAAGAAAATGATGGGTCTTTGCATAGATAAAAATCCACAGAAGATTCATCTATAGTTTATATGACAAAGATTACTGGACAGCTCAGAAAAATAGTTAGAAAATATCAAGGGGAAAACAAATGAGGAAAGGAAAAGAACCATGCTTGTTGAAGGTGGAAAATACTAGAGAATATGGGGGACTGAAGGGATGTACACCTTGGGCAGCATTGTTCAATACGGACGAGAGCAAGGGTTGAGAGAAAAAGACTGGAGAGGTATCCATCAATCAATAATCAACTCTGGACACAATAACCTGTACCAAAGATGACCAATCCTAGTCTACCATTCCCTCAGGTGTTCTGAAATGGGCAATGGTGGAAGAAATTCTGGGCTCACAAACAGTTGAGATCTAGTCGTTTAAATTTGAAACTCTATGGGTCACAGAGCTCTTGTTATCAAGTAACAGAAGTGGGAACAAGCACACAGCAATGTTCCTAGAAGTTACAGGGTAATAAAGCTCCCCTGAATTCTCCTGAATTCTAGACCACTCTTCTGTTTGGTGACATGACTGTCCACTGTTTTCTCTCCTCCACGCTGGAGAAAGAAGAGGCCTCCCCTCCTTCCTAAGGCCAAATCTCATTCTGGGCTTTCATTCCCCCAGAATTTTCTGTCAACTCTGTCTTTATTTTTTATTCTGTTATGCCCTCTCCCCTGTACCTTCTAAATATATCTCCAAAATAGCCCATTTTTTGAAGAAAAAGAAACATAAGAGCCCTCTGTTGACTCTGTGTTATATACTAGATTCCCTAAACTCACACCTTCTGTCTGTCTGTATGTCTTCACTCAAAACCTGGAACCTGTTAGAACCGAGTCTGCCTCCAGGAGCCTCTACAATATGACAGTCGTCCCACTGTGCTACCACATCTACCCCAGGGTTGGCGGTGTTCTCTAGGCTATCAAAACCAATGGACACTCTCTCGTTTCTAACCTATTCCACTTTGTGTGTTGTTGGACAATCCTGACCTAGTTTTTAAAGTCACATTTCCTGGGATTTGGGGAAAACCACCCTTTTCTGGCCCTTTTTTAAACCTCTGCTTTTCCTTCTTAGTCTCCATTACTAGCCTTTCTTTTTCCCCCAATCCCTTAAATAATGGGTGTCCCCAAGATGACTTCCTCAGTCCTCCTCTTTTCTCAGACTCTCTTATTAAGCAATCTCTTCCATGCCTGTACTTCTACTAGACCTGGATAATCTCAAATGGATCAGCAAGACAAAAATGGAAATCATTACCTTCCCTTCAAACCTCTGTTGCCTAGCTCAGGTAATGGTATGGCCATCCACAACGGTACCTCAGCTTCCTAGCTCAGCATCATTTGTCTTCTCCTTTGTTCTCCACATTCAGTCAACTGCCACATCGTATACATCCTGCCTTCTACATATCTCTGACACTGCCCCTCTGCTCTACCTCAGTCTTCTTACTATCTTCCATGTGGATCACTATCACAACTGGCTCATAACTTCCTTCCCCATCCTTTCTTCCCCTCCTATTTTTAATGAGCTCTCAAAAGTACAATTCTAAATACAAAATTGAGATGTCATTCTATTGATGAAATAGTTTCATAGAATCCAGTTCATCTCAACCTGGGTACCCACAAAGCAGTACTGTGTATACCATAAAACAGTATTGTGCATAACAAATTAACTTCTCTGTCATGCATCTGAACTGGTATTAGGTTATTAAATATGAAACGGCCGATTTCCTTAAGTACTAAGTTTGACAGTGGGTATCTCTGAAAATTCACTTTGACACTTCATGTTTTATTTTTATTGTGAAGTTACAGCCTCAGTCTTTCCAACTCATGATTTGGCTTGTGATTATCTTTCAAAATTTTTTAGAGCAATTTTTGTGAAACCATAAGTCAAAAATTCATGTTATTTTTGAACATGAGTTCTGTTGTGAACCAATGCAGCACAGACAGCTCTAAATATCAACAAAGTGTTTGGGAAAGATGTAGCTAATGAACACACAGTAATGTTGATGGTTTGAGAAGTTCCATTCTGGTGATGTTAATCTTGAAAATGAGCCATGTGGGCAACCTGAGACGAAGGCGGATAATGATGAGCTGAAAGCTATAGAAGCAACAAATCTATCTCAACCTATGTGTGAATTAGCAGCAAGGTTTGATGTTATTATTCCAACAATATTGGACCATTTGAAACAAATGTGCAAGGTAAAGAATCTGGGTAGATGGGTTCTGCATGAATTAAGCAAGCATCAGAAGAGAAATCGTCTGGAAGCTTGCCTTTCTTTGCTGTCACAACATAAAAGCAAACCATTTCTACATCGTGTTATTATATGTGATGAAAAATGGATTCTTTTGACAATTACAGGCATTTGGCACAACGGCTGGATACAGAAGAAGTGCCAAAACACAGTCTAAAACTGAATATTCATCCAAAAAACTATTGGTGTCTGTTTGGTGGTCCAGTGCTGGTATTATCCACTACAGTTGCATGAAACCTGGTCAATCCATTACAGCGGATGTCTATTGCAACCAATTGGACAAAATGATGAGGGTGCTTGTGATTAAACAGCTGAGATTGGTCACCAAAGACAGGCCAATCCTCTTGCAAGACAATGTTCAGCCACATGTCACACAAACAACACTACTCAAACTACAGAAGCTGGACTTGGAAACTCTCTGTCATCCACTATATTCACCAGACCTTGTACCAACTGACTACCTCTTCTTCCAGGGTTTGGACCACTTCTTGCAAGGAAATAAATTCAATTCTCAACAAGCTGTGGAAAATGCCTTTTGTGATTTCATCACCACTTGCTCTCCAGGCTTCTTCACTGCTGGCATAAACAAGGTACCATTAAGATGGCGAAACTGGTGATACTTTAGGCACATACTTTGACTGATTGTACTGCTTCTTGTTTGGGATATAATAAATTACACCTTTGATTCAAAATTGGACATTTCATATTTAATGACCTAAAATACTAAGTTATATATTGTCATTGGGAGAATTGAGAAAATAGTCACTGAAATCATATTCTGTGTTTTGTGGTTCAGAAGGGGAAATGGGTTGAGGGAAACTGACACACGGCTCCTGCTGACCACTTCCATTACCTCCTGCCACTTCACACACAGCCAGCCTCCAAACAGGAAGCCCTCATGGTCTTTCACAACTGTATGTTTTGCAAATGCTGTTCCCCCAGCCTGGCATGCTCTTCCTCCAGCTGTCTACTCACTCCCATTCGTCCTGCAGGCTCAGACAGTACCTCCTTTGTGAGCTTCCTTAGACCTTGCCAAACACAGTCTTTTTCATGGCACAATTAGAGCTCATTTCACAATATCATGTAGATTTATTCACATATCTATGTACTTTCCTAGAATGTGAGCTCTGCTTCAACAGCAAAATTCCTGAAATACAGTGGATTTGAAATAAGTCCTTTCTGAGAGAACCTTAATAAATGTTCCTTTTTTACCCCTTATCTTACAAACCTGCAATAGTTGCTCTAATTCTTGGAGCTCTATCCATTATTTCTTAAAAAGTAGAAATTATTTAAATATCACACTGACATTAATCACAGTTACAAGAAACCCTAGAACCATTATGCAATGTCTCCTCTTTTTCAAAGGAACAGATGGAGGGAGAAAACCATGACAATTGTTCTTAAAATGACTTACACCGAGCTCTGTGTCTCTTTCCCGGAAGATGACCAACATGTAGCAAAAAGGGAGGAGACATGTAATATTGGCATAGACCTTGTTAAAATTTCTTTAAAGATCATGCTCCTTTCCTGCTCTAAGTTCCTGTTAGAAAAACAAGCAATTAAGCTGTCCCTTGGTGTCTAAACAAGGCAAGAATTATGATTAGATGCCACAGTCCCAGAGAAAGTTATAAAAATGGTTAGAACATACCCCACATTGAGACAGTTGTCTGGTCATCCCCTCGGAGCATGACTGCTGGCTGAGGGAACCCCCCACCCCGTGCCACCCACAAATAGAGTAACCCCCACCAGTTTGAGGCCAGAGGACTTTAAGTAGAAGCAGCAATGCCTGCTGTGTTGCTTGGCATAGACTAAGAGAGAGAGAATCAAGGAAATAATAAACACTTTGATTTTCCCTGTCAGAAAATATCCGCGTCATTGTTATTTAAAAGAATTAAAGTTGGGTCAACACAAAGAGGGATCATCCCTAATTTCAGCAGTTTATAAGACTATCACACAGGGCTTAATTTCTTCTTTAATTTCTATGGGGTATCACTTCCCAGCCTTTTGGCTAAGATCAAGTGTAATTTCTATGGGGCAAAACTAGACTTGGAACCTCTGTTATCTTTGACTCCTTCTCTCATGTTGATGCCATACTAAGTGTCATGAACTTCATGTCTTCAATTCTAGCCATTCTTTCCAATTTCCCTATAACTACCACTATCAACCCTGTGAAACCTGCTCCTGGACTTCTAAGACAGTCCCACCAAGTGGATTCCCATCCCTCCAATCCTCTCTGCACTCCACGAAACTGAGATTCTCAAAACATCTCTTTGAACTGATCATTCTCTTGCTCTAAACAATTTCAGTGGCCTATCACCTACAAAGGCCAGTCATCTTCATCTCACATTCAAATCCCTGCCTAATGAATTCCTACATCTGTGCTTTCATCTTTTTTTCTATATAGCTCTTTTTATCTTTAACATATTACCCAATTTATTTACTTATTATGTTACTGCTTATTGACTCACTTAGCCCTACCTCAAATGTAAGCTCTGTAAGGAAAGCATTTTTATCTGTTTGGTTCATTAATGTACCCCAAGGATCCAGAACAGTAGATGCAGAGCAGACGTTGATTAAACATTTGTTGTGAACCTACAATGCACTCTGCTTTTACCTAAGTTGCCTAAATTCTAGCCTTCTTTCATACCCTACACTTATTCATGTCAACACTTATTTTTTCTTATGTCTTTTACTCGAGTTCTTCCTGGACCAGGCCTGCAAAATAGATGAAATTGGATGAAGTCTCTCAGGTATTTGCTGGCTACTTAGTTAAACACCATTTTGATAAGATCAAGCACCCTCCTGAATAAGCGGTTCACATTTATATAACTCATAATAAAACCCACTATTTAGTTTTTTAAGAATTACTGGCCACAGAGGTATTTAACAACTAACAGAGGGTAGAGTGTAATGAGTTTTGTTAGAGTTTAAATATTAAAGAAGAGTCTGTTTTGTTTAAAGCAGTGACAAAGCTTTGTATTTAAACTGTGGCTAGTAGGTCTTTGGTGACTAATTCAGCTAATAAATTACTTAAATTTAGGACTCAATTTGGGCCCAAGCCACTATATGGGGATACAATCACCTTCATACTTTTATATTCTCTAGTGCTTTAGGCAGTCCAGTTAAATTTTGAGTGTAATATACTACAGCTTAAACATCTTTTAGGCCAATGACTACATCCATTTGGATTAATGGAATGATTCAATGAATAACACCAAATTTGCCAACTCTAATTTCAATTAGTAGAGCTTAATCAAACTTTTCTTTACTGCTATTTCTCATGAGAGTACAACTGAGTAAGCATAAAATGAATGCCAACTTCTATAGAGCTTATTAGAAAAAAAAAAAAATAGAGCATTCCTCCCAGTGTGTTAACTGTACCATTTTGCTAATTAACAACAATGCCTTTTTTTGTTGATGGGCCTGAAAGTCCATTAAGGCATTTTTGGTGCCTTGCTTTAAGAATAAGTGATGTTCACTAGGTTTTGGCTTTCTTGGACAATAATTTTTAAATAAAAATGTAAGTCCTTTAGAAAGGTCAAGTTTATTAAGTTTTGGTACTAAACAATGGACATAATACAGGGTTTAACATGACTGCTTTAATCACAGTTAGCTGGGTCTTCTTTGCCTCATGTAATCTAGCTGTTAACTCTTCAGCTTGTTAAACTCATACTTGGATTTCATCAGTTCTTGTAACATAGATAGAGAGAAGTGTTTGGGAGGATTTGTGGTAAAATATCTGTCACTTCAAATGAACATAGGCTTATTGCACAGTTTTAGTTGCTCTCACCTAATACTGTGATGATGAAAAACACTGTTTTAAGAAAAAAATAGCAGCAAATTATTTTACATCCTTCAGGAAATAAGAATAATAAGACTATCCTAAATAGACCATATGTTTGGGATGAAATTCACCTGAAATTTAGCTAAAATGTAATTGTATTAGAACTTCTAAACTATACTTGTACTACAGTATGCCCAAGAACTCAAAGATAATTAATAATATGATTAATAATATGATCTTATTTCCACTTACATTCTTTTTCTCCTTCTATAGTGTAAGCTCATCTTAGGCAGAGGCCATTTCACTCATCCACTTATCCAGATATTTAGGGAAAAGGCATTCATTCATTCAAGGCAGAAGGAACAGTCAGTGCAGGGTGCGGGTCAGACTTGTTCAGAAGCAGTAAGAGACCAGTGTGTCCCGAGCTCGGTGTGAGGCAGAGGGTGCAAGAGAGCAATCCTACAGAGCCCAGAAGACCATTATAAAGCCTTTAGATTTTCAGCTAAATGAAATGAGGGAAATTAGCATAGCAGAGCCACGACTGGAATCACTCTGCTGTGTTGAGAATACACTGCTGGGAATAGGGGAAGGACAGAAACAGAATTAGGCAGCTATCACAGTAATCCTGGTAAAGAGATAATGGCAGCTGGGATTGGCGGTGGCAGCGGAGGTGGCAGGATCCACATTTATTTTGCAGATAGGCAGAGCCAACAAGTCTGCCTGACTGACTGAAAATGGGGCAGGAGAGAGTGAAAGGAGTCAAGAAAGACTTCAAAGTTTTTGGCTAGAGAAGCTGAATAGATGAATTCCTATCAACTTAGAGGCAGATGGCTGAGATGGGATAAAGTTTGGGGGTGGGGAAGATAAGGCTTCAGTCTTGGGTGTGTTGCATGTGAGATGTCTAAAAATATTTTCAAACACTTGAATGTTGACTCCATTGTGGGCCAAACTTAAAATGTTAGGTTTCCCTGGCCTCTTATCTCTCCCCCTTATACTGCAAATGTGGTCCCACAGCCTCTGCATGAGAATCCCTTTCAGATCCAGCCTCCCCACTTTATCCCCTTGGTAGTTTCCTTATTCAGACTCTAATTATCTCTTAACTCACTAATATCTTTCTATCAAGTCTCCATTTGCTCTAATGCCACCATCTTCTACATAACCAGATGTATATTCCTAAAAGGTAAATCTCATAATGGAACTCTCCTGTTTGAAACTTTGCATTGGTGTCTCATGGCTTAATAAAATGTAGGGCTGGCCTCTGTGATTCTATCTATGCAGCCCTGCCCCGCCTCTTTTTTCTTTTCACTACACACTAAATATGCCATATGCAGTCATGCTTCTTTGTCTGGCAAACTCCTATCTGTTCCCTAATACTCAGAAACATCACCATTTTTGAAAAGCTTTTCCTGATTCCCTTCAGGCAAAACTGGCCATTCTCTCCTTTCTGTTCTCACAACACATCAGTTATACTTCCACTATATCACTTATAATGGTGTATTATTACTAGTTTGCTTATATATTTATCCTATGAAACTTTCAGTAGTGGCTGCTGTGTCTTTTCTGTTTTCCTATAGCATCTCATTAAGTGGTAGGCTCATAGAAGACCCTCTGCTTACTGAGCCCCCAGTGAACCTAAGTATTGCTCAGAGGCAACAAAGGTGCCTTGCTCTAAGATCTTTCAGCTTCAGGTGTGCCACCCATCATGGCTCAGAGTGGGGCTTAGAACACCTTTCGCCGTCCCATCTGCAACATTAGGGACAAAGACATTTAGGACCACCAAAGAAAGGGAAGCTGGTGGCAGGCCAAAACAACTTGCTAACAGAGCAGCCATCATGGTACCTGAACTGTCAGCCATCTCCTTATACTGGAATATACTAAGGTTTTTATAACATGTTTATGAGACTACATCGCATAGCTTTCAAACAATTATCCAATTAATCCCTCAAAATTAAAAATTCTGTTTTGCTCACCTACAAAATTATAAAACTATAAAAGCAAGAAAACCAACACCTAGAATAATATGCTATGGCCTCCAATAAAAATTGTTGACTATAGCAATGATAAATGAAATTTGATATATTTTACTCATACAAAGAATGGTAAGAAATGGTACATTACTAGAAAAAATAACCATAGAACAAGCCTTAAGAACGGAAACCTCAAAATAATTTTGAGATAAATATTTTAAAAACTTAGTAAAAACTGACTCAATTTCAATATAAGGGTACTCCCTTCACTCTGTAATTTAAGTGCAAAGATCAAGAGAAGACAGTAAAGAATGAGGTCACACATTTAGAAAATAATTTGTTAAATAATATTTGACATCATTCCTCAAATATTATGAATATAATTATCATATACTTAATTTTCTATTAATCTATGTCAAATATTTGTCTCCAAACCTCCTATTTCTTCATGTCAGTTGTCTCATTTTTCTTTCTTTTCTATCGTACATATTCTATTTTGACATTTAACTCAGTAATTTTCAGGGTATAAAATTTTTTCTTAAGCAGATTATTATAATTTTCTTCATTTTTTCCCTTTTACTTCCTTTCCATTTCTAATTATTTACTTTATTCTCACATTACATATTAAAACATTTTTACTAATCTTAATGATTTCTTCCTACTCTACCCTATCTCTGAACAATCAGTTGAAATCCTTGCATTTTTGATATAAAATGGGGAAGTTAATTAAAAAGTGATGGTCAATAGTCATGGTGAATATAAAAATACTCTCAAGTAAGTTTCCTTCAACACAAGGATAAAAGGGAGCATCACTGTTGATGGGTTTCCTAATGATTATGGCACAAAAGCAACAACTTGAGTATGTGAAATTTTTCAATAAGTACTCCCTAATACTACTTTGATAAACAAACCTGTTCTTAAAACAAAAACAAAAAAAAACCTGTTCTTAAGGAATGAGTAAGACTGTGATCCAAAACAAATGTAAAAATTTCTGAAGTACCTCTCCTTTGTCACAACTTTTAAGAAACCCATGCTTTTCTTATCCTTCTTTTGTTGTATAACTCACAAGAGAATAGAACATATTCTGAGATCTCACAATTAGGAAGCACTTGCTGAAAGAAGGTTTGTAGGTCTAAGAAAACACAATGCAGCTCAGTTATTCATTAATAATAAAATACTCAATTCTCTGCTAGAGCAACAGATACATTGTGTATCTGTAAAGTGTTCTCTTTAGTTGGTTATATTCATGCTGACTGCTACACCTCTAAGGAAAGAAAAGACCAACAGCACTAAAATATGCATTTCTTTAGGGATAAGGTTTGTAACAAGAATAGTGAATTGTTAGATGAAGAGAGACAACTCAGCCTTATAATGGGCAATTTCTGCTTGTCTATCTCATGTCCTAACATCTCTGAACTTTTACCTCTTCTGTGATGTACATATATTAATAATAAAAATGAGATGGTGGTATTAGTTTGGTTCTGATACTAACTAGCAGTCTAAAAATAATTACTAAATTAGTATGAGGAAGGCATTAATATTTCCAAGAACTTTCATATAATATAAAGAAAATTATTTAAACTACAATGTAACACCATTTTAAATAAAATAACCAAGATTTGATATACATAATGTGTCACACTGTGATACAGAAATTGCTAATACTCAATTTCTTATACATTTCAACGCTAATGTTCTACTACTGGATAATTAATCCTTGAGTTTTTGAGATTAAAAGTTTAACTCAAAATGGTACTTCCAAGTCAAGGCAGACATTTGCCCTTTTCACACCTTTAAATAGAGACTGGCTAAGTGTAACAATTTAAAAAAATATATAAGAAAACAACATACAAAAAGGTTTAAAAATAAAATATCTCATAATTATGACCTACTTAAGATTTTGACAAGCTCTATAAATTATAACCTGCCTAACGTTATACCTGGTCAATTAGTTTATTAAATGTTATAAATCCTTAACCACAACTACACAGCTTACTGATAGCTGGTAGAACAAATTCTTACATGTAAATTTTAAAATGACTAAACTGTTCACTAACAATTTTTTAAAATGTCTTTAATCCAAACAATGAACATCAGTAACCTTAACATTATTAATTGACTGAATTTTGTTATTCGGTTCTACTCAGTTTTGTTCACCTTTTTACTAGTACTAAACGTTGTCAAAGTCCAAATATATTTCACTATTAGTACATACGATGTAAATTGAGATTCACAACTATTGACCATCATTTTTTAATTAACTTCCCCGTTAGGCCAACTTTTTTCCTAAATAGTCTATAAATCTTTCCTCATTGGAAATCGGTGCTTACTGCAAAACAGTATTATTTAGCGTCTCTCCATTTCCATTTATGTCTTCAACTGTAAGCTGAGAATAGCATAAAAAGTTAACCACAAAGAACCAGGCCTGATAATAAAGTCACTCCATATATTTTAGCTTTATTGCTTCCTATATATCTTAAGCCCTTTAATGGACAACCACCATTATTTTCTTAAAGAAGCAATAACTCTCTTTCACTAAAAATCTCAATACTTCAAAGTTTAAAATAATATCTAAAAAGTACCAAGTATAAACCTATAGCATCAAGTCTCAGCAATCTACACTATTAAAGGTATAAGCCATAACAGACATTCCAAAGTCATTTGTCTTTCATTTTAGGAAATGATTTTAATGAAATATAAGTCATATTTTGACAATTTGTCAAGAAACAAAAACAAAATTAGGAAACAATACAGTGAAGGTTTAATTGCCCCATTTTTTTTTTCATATCTCTAGGAATACACTTTTTCATCTTTCAAGCAAATGTCACAGATGAGACAACAGCAGCTGAGGCTGGGCTCTTTTTGCATATTTATTGCTACATACAGTACCTGAAAGATACCTAGGATGGTAACTCCTGGGGCCCAAAAGGCTTTTTTCTCTAATAACAATAATTTGTAGAGTAATTTAGGGTTGTAGTCTGTTATTGATGTTATTACCACTTTAAACAAATGTATTCATTTAAATGTTACCATAACCCCATGGTCCCTTACAAAAGAGGAGTCTGAGGTCTAAATAAATTAATCTGGCCAAGATTACAGCCAGAAAGCAACTGAGCCTGGAATTATATGAGGTCCTCTGATCGCAAATCAGTGCTTTTTCTGCTGTACCTTCCCACCACCTCCCAAGGTCCTTAATTAGCAAGTATGTTAAAATAAATGCTTCAGTAGCAAATCATCAAAAGACAAAACTGACAGGGGGGTAAGATTGGCTCAAAAACAGTCATTTGAACCCACCCCCCTCTAATTTTTTCCCATTAGCCAGAGACACAGCCTTTACAGGGGTTTTATCCATCTAAATAATTAGCTAATGAACCACCTTTGGCTCTCATCCCATTTTTTCCTCCCTAAAACAATCATGTGGTATTTTCCCTGTTTTTGGTTTTGTTATGGATTATTCTTACTTGTGACACTAGAGGCAGACAACAAGCAAAAAACATGATGCAAAAGAATAAAAACCCCCAGTTTCCTTGCAGTTAGGACCCTTGAAGAAATCCTGACCTTCCCTCCCCCCAATTAGCTGCGGGGCCTTGGATGATTCCTTAGCCTCCTTGGGCCTTGTTTTCCTCCTCTGAACACTGTGGAGAAGAGTATTTATCTCACAGGGCTTTGTAAGGATGACAGTAATCAATCATATACCTGTGCCAGGCACAGAAATTGCTCACATGTCAGGCTCTCTTTCATCCTAGAGAGCCCCTTTATTTTTTTTCTTCACTTAAATCTTATGGGAAAAGAGAGATTGCTAATGTATTATACATTAAACAGCTGAATCAAGAATTATCATAAATTGAAAAAGAAACCATATCCATGTAGGTACCTAAGTATCTCAAAGAAAATTTCTGAGTACTTAAGTGCAAATATGCTTTGCATCACTCATATTTTAAGGCAATTGATTAATATCAGACTTGATGACTGTAGGAAGTTTAAATTTTAAATGTATAATTCAAAACATCCTTTTCCTGTCTCATAATAGCTATAACTGTCTTTACTGATGCAAAATGTAAAATTAAGTAGCACCACCTTTTACTATCAAGCAGAGAGGGGAAGAACTTCTCCCCAGGGCCTAACCACACAAATCACTGAATTACTATTAACAGCTTACAAAGACAAGGCCAGTGGCAGATGAATCCCAGGCTTGGAACCATCCATGCTAAATGCCGATTGTGTGTGTCTGTGTAAATCTACTGAGCAGCCTGCCTTAGTATCTAGCATGGATAAATTGCCTAGACTAGGGCTAGCAAGTCTGTTTCATCCTAAGTGTCAACTATTATTGACAGTGGCAATCTAAAGCGATGTATATGGATGCACTCTGAGGCCAAATCAAAGCTCTGCAGAAAAGAGTTCCAGGATTAATCTGCAATGTCTGCCAAGGATCAAGGAATATGCAGTGAGTCCACTTGCTAGCCATTAGTCATCTATTTCCAGAATCATCTGGCCTCATTGAAAAAAAAATAATAGTACCCAACTCATTGCTAGATAATTATGATCCTACTACTACAGCAGTGAGATCTCTGGAGAGCTCAGTGAAGTGTTTTTAAGAGACAAGTGACAAACCAAGTGCATGGCACAGTCAATGCTGTGTGTCCACATCCAGTTTTCTCCTCCTGGACTCACAGCTAGACTTCATCTCCCAGCTTCACCTGCACTTGGGTGAGGCCATCAACAGAGTTCTTGCCAGCGGAATACAAGTAGAAATGATGTCTAGGCCTGGATCTAAATCTTCTCCTGTAATACTCCCCTTTTTGTCTGTCTGCCAGCCAGAGGCATTGGCTCCAGTGGAGGACACTGAAGCCCTAGGTAGTAGGATCCCTAGAGAGAAGGAGCCATCCACAGCAGAGTATGATACGAGTAAGAAATAAAACTTGTATGAAGTCACTAGCTTTTGGGATTCCCAACAATGTAGTTCTGGTTGAGACTGACAACCACAGGACCATGCCACGTACATGGATCAACCATGATCTGAGCTAAGCAAATCAAAATTCTTCCCTATGATTTTGTAAAACTCTAGCTCTAGGAAGAAAGCTCAATTCTCTCAGTGAGGCTGTGATGATATGAGCCTGGGAGCTTTAGTTCATTGTTTCCAGACACATTGAGAAAGTTAGTCTGCAAGAATGAAGAAGGTGCCTCACTACTACAGTGAGAAATAGAAACAAGAGGTGGAGGGAGAATTCTGAACAGCTACTAGAGAGGTATAGCTTCATCCCTGTCTTCTCCTCATATTAGTTAAAAGGACCAAAATGTTCCTCTTTCTGCCCAAACTAGTTTAATCTATATTCCTGTAACCTATAACCACAATAGTCATGACTAATACATGTATAAAGTAGGAAAAAAAAATTCTTCAACACACAGACAACATTTTGGCATATATTCCTCCAAAATATGTATTACGGGCAGATACACACTTTAAAAAATGAAAACTGGATCATATCTTATGAATTGTTCTTCTACTTTGACAACCTCATTTTTCAAGGTTGCCCAGTATTTCATTGTTTGGAAACACCATCATTCTTTAATAAAGTATTTAGGTATATTCAATTTTGTATTCCTATAAATACACGGACGCAACAAACTATTTTTTGGAAACAAAATATTTTTCCAATGATTTATCTGAGATAAATCTATAGAAGTCAAATTGCTTGGTCAAAGGATTTTTCAAGGGTTTTGACTGATATTGCCAATCCTCCCTCCTAAATATTTGTATCAATTTATACTCCTACCAATTGAGTGCTCAATTCATACTATTTTTCCACCTGAGAAAGTAATGCTGAGCTGAACTGAAGAAACACTGCTTTCTTAATTCACAGCACTAGTCCATGAAATGATTAGTATAATCTGCAATAAGGACTGAAGTAAAATCTCTATTCCATTTGTGTATGTGTGTATGCACATATATATGGAACAGATCATTGGCATAGCAATGTCACTACAGCACACAGTTCTTCACAAAATGCAACAATACAGCTAAAAATTAGGTGACTCATTTGGAACCATGATGACTATTATTGTGGAAAAAAAGAACAAGTAAGAAACACAAAAGAGTGAGGAGATGCAGATGTTAAACAGTTGGTCCAGCCCACTCATTAGCCGAGCCTCAAATCAACCTCCCTTGGAGGTACGCTCATGGGTACACTCATGCTCATTCAAGAGTAGCCAAAACCAGAATGTTACATGTTAAAATGCTTAATGAAGAGGCCAGAAAAACGTGAACATACTGCAACCTTGATGGGGTAAGGGGGAAAACACCATGACAAAACTACATTAAGCCATGGTCTGAGTATTTAGCTAGATGTTAGAATGGCTATAAGCTGTACACTAAGACACTAACCAGTTAATAGTGAGATTACAGTGAGATTTTCTAGAATAGATGTAGCAACCAGAACTAGGTGAACAAAGCAATGATACATCAGGGCACCTGCTCAAGACAGGTAGCTAAGAATTATTCAGTATTAACACATACGGAATGTGTGACTTTGACTGTTGGGAAGTCAGTTTCCTCATCTGTAAAAATGAAGAGGGTGGACAACTAAGATTCTCTCCAGCCTAAAAGGCCCTCGAGATTTAGGGTCGTCCCACAACTCACAAGTCTTCTCTTAACATTCTCTGCCCTCCTAAACTCAGTCTTACAGCAATCCTCAACTTCCTTATATTCCTAAGACGTGCCTTGCTCTCTGTGCGCCTCTTCCTAGGCAGTAGTCTGCAGCAGCCCTTGTCTACACCTCACCTACATAAGTCCCACTCACTGTTCAAGTTGGGCTTAAACATCACTCCCCCTGCAATGTACCTTCACTGTAGTTTTACCCACCCCCCCTTAAAACTTAATTCCTTTTGAATCACCTGTAATTATTTTTTTTTCATTTTCTGTCTCTCCTACTAAGTCATAGGCTCTCTGATGCCAGTGGCAGTGTGGATCTTGTCCACCCTGGTATCCCTGCCTCCTGAAACAATTCCTGGCATTTAGAAGGTATCCAAATATTTGTTAAATGAATAAATAATGGGATTGTGCTAAATAAGCTGCTGAAACTCTTGACACTGAAAGTAACCGCTGAAAATCTAACCTTTTTTCCCCAATTTACCAAGTTTCTCATTGTTGTAACTTTTCATATCAAGGTTATAATTTTACCCAAATTAAAATTTTGTCATATCACAAGAATACAAGTATTGAGAGGATGTCAGGAAATATACATTAACTATGTACATTAAGCAATTTAATGTTTTTTGTTTGTTTTGCTCCCATATTACACTTCTTTTGCTTTTATAGCTGTTTGAGAAAACAGATCAACTTTCTCTCTTCTAAAGGTTAGCAGGTAAAAGTAAAATTTTTAAATAGAAATTTTATGACAAAAAAGTGTCTAAAATTTGGGAAACAAAGTGTAATAAAAAAATCATTCAGCAAATATTTACCAAAACCTGCTACCAAGCTACATTTAGTGTTAGGGATAAGGCAGCATCAAAGAAACTGCAGACTAGAGGAATAAAAAATCACTAAATAGAATCTCACCACAGCTCTGGGTGTGACAGGACAGAGATATACACAGCGATGGCCATCTAAGTGCTGAGAAAGAATACCTAGAGCTAGGAGTTTAGACACGAGCTTTTGAAAATATATTAAAATACAGAAACAGCATGTGCAAAGGCCCAAAATTAGTTCAGAGGATAGTGTATCTAATGAATTTCAAAGTAGCTCAGGAATGAACTGTCAGGTGCATGTGTGTGTGTGTGTGTGTGTGTGTGTGTGTGTGTGTGTGTGTAGGCAACAAAGGATAGAAAAACAGGCTGGTTGCATATGCAGTATACAGGTGAACTACTAAGGACAAAACACTTGATAACCCAGATAAATATTACAGGTATCATTCCACCCACTTGGCTGAATTCACAAGAAAATAAAAACAATCCCAAGGGCCAAAAGAGAAAGAAGTTGCAGAAAACCACATGGTAAAGTAATACTGATGAGATGTCTGTTTGAAGGCATGTATTAATCTGAGTGGACTAGAGGCTTAGATTTTAACAGCCCTGTGGAAAACAGGAGACAAGGCCTTTGGCACTAAACAAGGTGACTAGTTGGAACTAAGACCCCCCACACAAAGCTGGGATCCTCAAAGGGTTACTCTCTTGGTAAAATTAAGGGGGGGAAAACCCCAATAAAAATGAATACCTTCCAATAAGAGATAACAGAAAAATGTGTCCCACTCACCCTAAATTCTGAGTATTTGGGGGAGGGCTTGGGGGTGGATATCTCTGGAGCATTTGTAACCAAAGCTTTCTTTCCCCTGGCTGAAGTTTGTGATTCAAATTTATACTACAGATTCATACTCCGGTATCTAAGACTCCTGAGGACCATATATGTTTCAGAATTCATGATTTTTCAGATTCTACAAAGGTATTATCATATGCACACCATATATTATTAAGTAAGAACTCGGTATAATCTGAACAACACACCATAATATGACAATATTTCTGTAGCTTACCATATGGACCTTCACGATGGTAGTGTAAAGACTGTAACAGTTCAACTTTTGCCACCAAGTGATTTACAAAATGAATTTTAGTTTTCTGAACTTTATGGATTTTCAAATTATGGATAAAGGTTATGGACCTGAACATGCACTAGATGGGAAGCTCCAAGAGCAGAAATCAACTTCAGATGCTTCCAGGATGGCGGCACCTGTGGGACCTATCTGAAGTAAACACACATTCTCTCTAGGTGACCCTAGGCTTTCTAGGGTGACCCTAAGCTCCACAGATGAAGTCCTAGCCAACAGGACCTCAGATTCTAAAGTTACAAAAACATGAGGAAACATCATGATTGAGGGCCAGGCAAAAATAGCAGAAACAGAATTTTACATAATCAATCTATGAGATATAGAACATAAATTAGTTACGTATAAAATGGTAAAGAAATAAAAGAGGAACTCAAAAACATGCGTGAGAAACATATGTAATTCAAAAAAGTGGGCAAATTTGAAAAACCTCAAAAATGAAAAATATAAATGAATAAATTTAAAAACTAAGAATGTGGAAAAACAGACAAAATACAACTAAAGAAATAATGAATGAACTGGAAGATATCTGAAAAACAATACATGCAGAATAGAAAATAAAGCATTAGAAACTACGAAAGGTATATTTAGAGCTATAAGGATGTAATAAAATCTAACATACGTCTAATCATATTTGAAGGACAGAAAGAAAATGGATATAGGCAATAATCAATGATAATTGAAAGGCTGAGAATTTCCCAGAGCTGAGGAAAGATGTGAATTCTCAGATTCAAAAAACCTAACAAGTTCCAAATAGGATAAACAAAAGGAAAGCCATATCTAGACACACATATACTACAGAAGGACAAAACAAACAGAAGATTGTAAAAGCAGCCACAAAAACGAAGAAATTACCTAACAGCAAGGCAGGCTAATGGATAAATTCTTAAGAGCAACGGTGAAAACCAAATGAATAAAATATTACCTTTAAGGAGAAAATAACTATCATTCTAGAATTTAACACACAGATATACTATCCTTCAAAATCATGAACAAAATAAACATTTTTAAAGACAAAAACATAGTTTACTAGTAAAGAGCCTTATGGAAGGAGCTTCAGAAGGACATAGCTCAGGAAAATCTTAAAACATAATGAAGGAATGGTAAGCAAAGAAGTCATTTACAAGGTAGATGTATCTAAATAAACAATGCACATATCAAATAATAATGTCTAGCTTTAGGGGTTAAAACTACAGTGGAACTAAAACATTGAACAATAATAGCATATAAATTAGAAGTGGGTGATTGGAGTTAAAAGTTTCTAAATTCCTTTTCTTTGAGAAGAAAAAAGAGATATTGATCTATTTTAGACTTTATGCATATTAAATTTTTAAGGGTAATCACTATAAGAATAGACATAGTATATATAACTTCCAAACTATAGCTGGGAAAAGTTGGAATTAAAGAAAAAACTGACACAATTAAAAGGAGGGGGCAAAAACAAGCATGGTGAAGAAGTAAGGGCCAAATCACTAAGAATATGTATGTAATTGCTACAGTGATGATAGTAGCAGTAATAGTACTAGTAGTAGCAACAGCAGCAATTGTATTAGCAATAGTTAACAGCAGTAGTGGTAGTAATAACTGATCGTTATTGCATATTTGTGTGTCAAGCACTGGGCTAGGTATTTTATATGCATTATCTCACTTATTTTTCACCAAAAGTGAGGTAGGTACTATTCTTAGTCTTCACTTTACAGATGAAGTTTATTACTAACGTAAACTAAGGCAGAAGAAGAAGATTTCAGAGAGTTTTTAAATAACTGATCACGCATTAGATTTAGGAGATGAAGACTAACTCTCAGTTTAGTGGCTTGTGCAACTGAGTAGGCAATCCCTGGCACTCAAGAGCAATTCTAATATTTCATGCGTGAATAAAGCCAATCAAAGTCACAGGATATCTAAAGAGAGGCAGAGTTGTGTCTGTTTTCTTTGGATTGGTGAGTTATCACTGTTTCAAGAAGCTTGGTTGTGAAAAATAAAAGCAAGGGATGACAAGTTGGTTGCCAGAAGAGCTCACAGAGTCCAAAGAGGATTGTATGTGGGTAGTTTTGTTTGTTGAATGGAAATACTCAAAAATGCTTATAAGATGGATAGAGAGAGAGGTTAAAGACAAGTATGACAAAGAGAATAACTCATGTAGAAAGGAGGAGAGTTATAATTTAACATTAAAGTGCTGAAGGAGAATAATGAAATGATCAGGTCAAAAACCAAAACTACACAAAGCAGACAAAGATCTAGCTTCTCTCTCTCTTGAGTAGCCAAGAATGGCACATCACAAAATCCTTTAAAAGATACCAGATCCTCCTCAAAGATGCATAATTAAGAAACCCTCAGTACACAAGGTGGGGGTTGGGGGGTGTGCAGGGAGTAGTGGAGGGCAAAGTAATCGGGGCTTGCAGCGATCTTCACATACCCCACAACCCCATACCAGGGACAAATTAAGAGATGGCAACAAAACAGCTGCAGAAAGACTGTGGGCTTCAGGGTACAATTTTTTCTCCACTTTGTTCTTTCACTCAACTGCTCCAAAGAAGAGAGTCCATCATTTCTTATGCATAGTTCATTGTGCAGTTGACACTGGGGTACGCCATTCAACTATTCCCCCCTTTATGAGAAAGAAAGAGATAGAGCAACTCCCACATTACATCAATGCCTAAGAAAAAACAGCCAACATTTCCCTTCACAAGCAAGTAGTATATTTCTCTAAAAAGAGAAAGGAATTCACAACAGAAATGAAACTGAGAATAAACATTTTTAATGGCAAGAAATATGGCTTTTCAAATTATTTAAATGCACCCTGATTATATTTGAAGTCTCTCTCAGTAGGTGCTAGCTCAGGAATTGAGTAACCTAAAACATAACTCAGTAAAGAAAGCATCCTCAGCCTTCATGGAATAGGGTCATAAGTCACTCCTGACCTTCTTTACCGAGCTGTTGAAACCAAGATAAGCTTGGAATAACACCCTCTCCCAGCATCAATCAATTTGAAGGAGGGAGGTAAAATATTTAAAGTATATTTACTTGTGAAAAGCTAAGAGGGCAACCCATGGCAACTTAGTGCACAGATTAAGTTACAAATGAGTCTTCAGCAGCCATTTATTAAACGTTAAGACTAATATGGCATTGTATCAAAAATCTAGATTCAAATCTAAAATGCTACAAGCTAACATTGCAATCATGATATGAATTTTTCTACTGACTATATAATTTATATATTTTTCCATATAAACATTTTTTAAATCACTAAAACAACTTTTTAGAAATCAACTTGAGTTACCAATTTTATACTTGTTCTAAGAAATGATCTGCTAACCACATTAACTGGGAAAAAAAATATCTAAAGTGACCCAAATATATTTAACATTATACCATTAAAAAAATTCCCCTGAAAATGAGACAGTAAAAAGATCCGGAAAAAATCCTTGTTCCACTAGCTGATATAAATCCTGTTTAATTATTTTTAAGTCATTTCTAAAGTGTGCTCCCTCCTATCAGCTAAGGCTCTTTGCCAGTGTCCTAGAACGGATAAAAGAGATCTTGTGAGGTTCAGGGTTGGCAGAAGTTCTCCCTTCTGGGACACTGTGGTCACAGGACCACATGGACTGAGTCCTTTACAGATTTATGGTATGAGTGATAATCAGATTAAATGCTTTTCAGAAGTGTATTTCCCCTCTCTCTTCTTGACTGCCTAAAAAATAAGATAGTCTGTTCTAAACCATCTCCACACTTGGGCTGGATCTTCTGGTGAAATCAAGAGAAAGGAACGGAGTATGCCCTGGTCTAGAAAAATGAGAGGGGGTGTTTAGACAATAACAAATAGTTAAATGAGAATAATCAGAATCAAAGTAAAATATATTTACAGTAAGTTAGTATACTTCTTATATTGAAAATTACCCTAGTGTTTAGTAATTTTTTACAAATTGTTCTACTTAATTTTATTCAATAAGTTTTGCTTGCTTTTTGGATCTTTTAGTACTATATAGAAAGACCTATTATCACAAATATATGGTATCCACTGAATTATTGTGGAAATAGAATTTCAATAAATCAAAATATATTTTATATGTACTGAGCAAATGTATATAAAACAAACTAACTTTTAGGTAAATTTTTATTCTATTTTTATTCACAAAATTTCTTACTTTTTTGTGTATATTTTATGACTAAAATTAAAGCAGTGGGAATTTTATGGTAATTTGCCAATATTTATCTTAAATCAAAACACAGTCCATATCTCCTACCTTTACCAGATAGTCTTATAAAAAAAATACAATCTTATTTTTTCTTAATTTGGGAGGAACAGAATCATTACTAAAATTCTCATCTCTCTCAAACGTGAGATTTAGAACTTGAAGCACTTGCTTTTTATGTGGGATAAGCACATCATTAAAAACCTCCAGGAAGTTCAACATGGGGGAAAATGGGATTACTGATAACCAAATTGGCTTTTCTTAAGGTTTGTTTTGATGTTAACAGTAATGTCTAAGTTTGAATTTTGATTATCTTAAATATGGTATTTTAATAATGTAGCATATATAGAAATCATTCATAAGCACTATTAATTGAAATGAATCTTATACCAGGGTTGTAAAACCTTCCAAATTTCCCCCTGTAGGTGTTACTTTGGGCCAACTCTATTTTCTTGTGTAACCTTGATAGAGTATTGGGTAGGTAATAGGAAACCTACTGGATCTTTTTACTTTGTTTGACTTGGGCTGTCCTTTAGGCCTTCAACTACAAAACAGAAAAGGAAAACCCACTGAAGTATAAAACAGCTATGACCAAGAAGGCGAAAACTTGCGGATGCTTTATATGCTATCAAACAGGTGCAAGAAGTTATAGGGGAAAGGAGGCAAGGATGTACAGATGGATCCAGAAAAATTCATGTCAAACTAATGTTGTTTAGGTGTTCAATTGTCAGGTCAAAGGGCAACATTATTATAGTAGGGTATATGGAATAAAAGTTTCACATAATCCAAAAGTATCATAAATTATATAATCATTTAAATAATTAAGGTTTACCATTATCCTTTAAATTTAATATATAACTGCTAATTATGGTGATGGTTTTCTGAATACATTTTTCCTTCAAGAAACATGCTGTTATTGAAAAAAAGGAAAAAAAGTTTGGGAATATAAGTATAGAGTTCCTTTATCTCCACCTTTCACCACATGTAATTCTGCCCCTGGATGTTAACAGATCATTTCTTTAAATGTATACTATAAATCATATCCCCTTAAGTATCATTTTATAAATCGCCATGATTAATAATTTTCTTGGTCTATCAATCTAAATAGAAAAATTATCTATTAAACTAGTACTTTAAATTATATTAAATACATATTTCATAAAGATTCTGTACCACATTAATCCAACAGCTTAAAAAATTCACAGAACTATGAATTCTATTCTTATAATCTTCCAATCGAAACTCCAAACTAAAAAGTTATATACAAATCAAATAAAAAATTATTTTTGTTTCGAACTCCTGAACTCTGCATTTTATGCTCTTTTACTCCCAATCAGTATTTGATATTCTTAAAACCACAACACCACCTATGTAAGAATGCATCAGTGCCTATAAAGAAACATAGTCATGTGTTTGCATGTTTTAATAACAAGTATAATTCACTTTTATAACTGATTTGTTACTGAAAACCTGTGACTAAATTACCAAAGTAATAGTCTACTGCTTTTTAAAGAAACTTCTCAAAGAATTCTGAGAAAAGACATCTTCTTATAATGCATGTAAATATAACATATATATTCAGGTTTTCCATATCATCTCTTCTTAGAATAGAACATATAAGTAATGTAATATCTATCTTTCCAAATTCTACCCAAAGGTTGGTTTTTAAGAGGAAGATAAAAATCATATGACTTATTGGAAAAGTAAAACATTAAAAAGAAAAACCAATACTTCTCAGTATTTGGGTTTTGGTTATTTTTTAAGTGACAGAATTAAATTTCTTTCATGCATATCATAAAGATTGTAATATGCATGTGGGTTGTGATGCTCAATTTCACACAAAACCATGAAAGCAGAGTGGGTGTTCTGGAGATTAGACCATTTAGACTAATATGGTTCCTTTGCTCCCTTCTCAATACAGACTATTACTAAATAAACTACAGATGGAAGTACAGTGGTCAGAAGCTATGAAAGTTAATTACCCTCCCTAACCCATTAAGTGGTGATGGATTAATAATATACAGTTCAGTGCCTGGCATACAGTAACTGCTCAATAAATATTTAGCTCTTATGACTATTATTTATATTAACAATTCAACACCAGTTCCTATTTCAGCTGCTTTCTTTTAACATGGAATCCTCCCCCTGTTCCGCATCTTCAAAATCACCCCACTGCTAACATATGTTGGAGATACTAAAAAACCTCCCACCTTCAAAATTTTTGAAAGACTTTTCCAGATCTAAAAGACTAAGGTGATGAAATATTTAGATCTGCAGAAATCAGCCTTTATCTGAGTGACGTATTAATGATATGCTCTAATTTGTGAATGTTCTCTAAAATTTGTCAATATACTAATTGATCATTTTCATGATAGATCATATAGCAAATCCATAACCTATACCTCTTTTATTATGAGGATTTTATAGACTGACAAACACTTTTAAGATATGAGTCATCCTTCCAGAGGTGGGGAAACTGATGGAAAAATGGCTAACTGATTCAGCATGCTGCAGCAAAATGAGCTGGTCGTGAATTTATAATTTCCACTTTTGTTAGGTACCCTGGCCCTGGTGGCCTTTCTCATTCTATAATGCATATAGAACATATGATACTGTAATCAATAAATTTTGTTAAACATTCCCTTGGGAAAGTCGTAATGGTGCTTTCCCCTCAGACAAGCTTCTAGACAGAAAATTGTTAAATTCTATGAGACATCAGGTTCACAAGGCTGGACAGCTCTTACAATGTCCAGCTGTAAGCTTCATCAAGCTTTGCTTATACAGATAATAGGGCTAGAGTCAGCTCTAACACTGATGCCATTTTCTCAGCTGCACAAGGGAGACAGTGGGGGAGAGACTCAGGCAAAAGAAAACCAGAAAACAGGCAAAGGAAGCCAGATGGGGAAATGGATATGGCTATACCTGTGTCTTTCATGCCAATACTGATCTTTACCAACAACTATCATAACAAGACAGAAGATTCCAAGCAGGTCAAAAAGACTGAATAACAACTGCAGAATATATTCTGAGGTAGCCCTACTTATGAGGGGATTCACTTCCCAAAGCAGGTGAAAGTTTTTTTTCTAAATCTGTTTACCCTTCAATAACAAAAATGTACCATGTTAATCAAAATGAAATATTTCAGAAACATATAGATTACAGACTGGAATTAAGTCTTTTTCCATCAAATAACCAATTATGAAAAGCACTATGAAGTACATGTTCTCATCTAAAATTGCACCATCTCAAAAGCTGGGAAAGTACATCCATTTTGTGACCACAGCATAGTCATCTCATCCAGCATTTTCTGAGAACAGGACAAAGAAGTGTGCCAGGATGTGTAAAATGAAATCGCCATTATTTGTGAAGTGCAATTTCTTCATTCAGTATCTTGAATTTACTTCACTTTGGTGTGGTGACATACGACACACACCCACACCCATACTCACACACAAAACCTCAGCAGCAACACTGAAAAGATATTTTAGAATTGTCTGAAATATATTTAGGAAAGAACTAGGGTGATAAGTTTGACCTTCCCTGAATCCATCTTTTATTTTTGGTTTTGACTGTGCAACCCTGATTTTCTCTAACCTGGAGGAGGGAGGGTGATGGAGAAAGAAAAAAAAAAGGTGAAAAGTGCCTCATCCAAGGTGTACAATTTCAAGGGTACTGCATATATATGCATATTTTTTCCCCTCCACGAAGACCTTGGAAGTCGACAGGAGGAATAAAAATGACTGAAAAGACAAGGTTTCAGGGCTAACCGAAGGAGACACCTCCACGGTTGGAGATTTCAAGCTCAGAGCCAACCCGGCTGGGAGTTCCAAAGGCCGCAGCATTATCGACCGCAAACCCAGGCCGCACTGCCAGCATCCCGGGCGCCTCTGCCGTGCGCATGTCCCACTTATATAAAGAGATGCTTACAGTCCAGGTGCTTTTTCTTGGGGCCCATCACTTCATGAGTGGTGGCTTTGCAGACTGCTCTCGCTACAGCAGAGCCTGTTACGCTGTACTGAGCGGCGGCGATCCGATCCGTGAGCGTTTGCCCCGACATCTTCTCCGGCTGCGTCTACCACCTCCTCTTCTGCAAGAAAGAAGGGGAGACAGTCCCGCTTTAATCCGCAGACCCTACCCTCCGAACACCCAGGCCTTGCCTCCTCCAGCCGCACGGCGGCTCTCTCCCCCTCCATCCCCGCCCTGGCACCACCTCTCAGAGCCAGCGACGCGCCAAGCCCTGCGCGTGCGACGAGGTCCAGGGAGTCTTGGCCACGAGTAGGGCCGTCACGGAACCCCAGCGCGGGCTCCAGTCCCAGCATCGTGACACTGTCCCCGTTCCCCCGCACAAGCCCGATAAGGCCCGCCTCACCCCTTGGGAGATCCCTGTCAATCAGCACTTTCCCTGCAACCTCATCCCCGGGTGCTGGGCTAGCCACTGCGCGCCTCGGGCTTATCCCCTGGGCGCCGCGCCCACCGGTGCCCACCTCCCACCTCCGCCCCGTTTCCTCCTAGCAGCCCGCAGCCTTCGGAGAATGAGTCGGATACCCAAGCCCTGGCCGCTTCCCTCCTCCTATTCGCGCTGCTGCAGCAGTGGGCTCGTCCTCCCTCGGTCGCGGTGCAGATTATCCTAGCGTTGCGCCATGTTATGCCCTCGCCTCCCCTTCCCTCCTCGCCGCCTCCTCCACAGCCTCGCCGAGGCCCATCGCCCGGCCCCTTCCCCCCGCCGCCCCAGTCTCCAAACCCCCGCCGCAGGGGCCGCCCCAGGGCTCTGCGGAGGCGCCGGAGTCTCTGAGCACCTCACCCTTCCTGGCTTTGCAGCAGGGCTGAACTGACAGCTCAGGCCGGCCCCCCGCCCGCCCGCGAGCGCGCCGCGGAGCTGTCACCCGGCCACTGCCTTCCTCCGCGCCCTAGGATTATCCTCTCCCGATCCCGCGCAGCCCAGGCGCGGGGGAGGGGGCCGAGTCGGGCCGCGGGTACTCACCCCGCCCCTGGAGCGGCGCCGCCCGCTGCAGGATGAGCGGAGCCTGGGCCGCCCAGCGAAGCCGCGCTGGGTGGGTGTGTGCGACCGCACACAGACCCCGTGCCCCGGGGCGCGACGCCTCCAGCCCTGGCCGGGCCCCCGCCCTCAGCTGCGCGGTCTCGGCGCCCGCCGCCCGTAGCCCCAGAAGCCAACAGCCGCTCGCCGCCGTCTCCGCCGCCAGCGCCGCCGCGTCTCTCTAGCGCTCCGCGCTGCGTCCCCATCCCCGCCCCCACCTCAGATGTGGCTCCTCCGACGAGTCAGGTGACGGCGGCGGACAAACCCGGGCGAGCCCTCGGCGGAGCGCCTCGCGCCCCCCTCCCAGCTACTCACACACGCCGCTCCCTGGGGCCGCGAGCTTAAAGGCCAGGGGGCGCCGCGCGCGAGCATCCCCGGCCAGCTCAAGGAGTGGAGAGGGAGGTGAGGGAGGCAGCGAGGCCGACACCCACCCAGCCAGTCACCCTCCGCGGGGCGCCCAGCAGCCCCTCCGCCCGCTGGCCCCGCGTCTCGCACGCACTGGGTGCGCGCGCACCGCACACACCTGCCCGCAGTCTGCGGGATGCGTCCTGGGCGGCGGGGGCGTGGGCCGGGCCGGGGACCCGGCTGCTCCCGCTCTATTCGGTGAAGGCCAAGGCAAGGGCGTCGTCGAGCTCTGCCTGGAAGAGCCCAGCCCTTCTCCCCGACACTGTCTCTGACACGCCCGCCTGTCAAAGGCAGCCAAGGCCCAGATGGGCAGGGCGATTTCAAATGTCAGATTCTGCGGGCCAGCCGCGACCCTTACCTGTGCGTCCTCAGCTCCTTGGGGCTCCTGTAACTTGTCTCAGTTACAATTGGAAACCGGGGTGGGCAGGTAATTCTAGCCACTTTGGTCTTAAACGGATACTGAGGTCTGCTGCAGGGACAAATAATTAACAAAGCCCTTAATCGAATTCCAGATTACATTGGACAGTAATCATTTGGGTGTACAAGGAAAACCCTTTGTACCCTTAAAAAGTAATTTCTCACAGTTAAATATAGTGAATGTCTGTCAATTGAATGTCAAGTGTAAATTTGAATTGTATGCATGAATTTCTAAACAGGGATGTGGACTTGGTTAATAGCCTCACGTGCTGATATTTTCAAAGGTTGTTATTAATCTTAACCTAATCGTTAAAAAAATTCTCACAGTAGAATCAAGATCAAAACTTCATTTGTGAATTTTCCTGACATTTTTTTCCTGGCTACAAGTGGCTTCTGTTCAGCCTTAAATTCATATATGCTTGCTTATAGATATCAAGATTTTGTTGTGTACTTGTCTCCTTCACCTGATGTTCAGTGTTCAGTATGGTCATGATTTCATGACTGCTGGGACTTACCACTAATTAGAAGCTTAATGACTAAAGAAAGCTCAAGACCACCAATGTCTGGTTTCAAATACTAGTCTTACTATGTGATCCAGCAATACCACACTTAGGTATTTATCCAAGAGAAATGAAAAAAAAAAATTCCATTCAAAAACTTATACTCAAATTTTGTAGCAGCTTTATGTAATGGCCCCAAACTGGAGAAAACTCAAATATTATTTTATTAGTAAATGGATAAACAAAAGATGGTATGCCCATGCAAATGAATACTTCTTAGCAAGAATAAGAAACAAACTAACAACACAGATGAATTGCAAATGCATTATACCAAGTGAAAGACGCCCAATCCAAAATGCTACTTGTTGTTTTGATTCCATTTATATGTCATTCTGGGAAAGTCAAAATTATAGAGACAGAAGGCATATCAGGTGCAAGGGCAGGGGTGGGGGTGGGGTGGTGGTGGTGGTGGAGACTGACTGCAAAGTGGCAGAAAGAAACTTTTTGAAGTGATGGTAATGATTTAAATCACGATTGTGATGTGGTTATACAACTGCATACATTTCTCAAACTTGTCAATGTGTACACTTAAAATTGATGAACTTTTGTTGTGTGTAAATTAGACCTCAATAAGTCTGATAAGAAAGAGTTGGAGTGCTATGCACACATATATATAATGTATATATATATATATAGTTAGATTTTTTTTTTTTTTTGAGATGGAGTCTTGCTCTGTCACCCAGGCTAGAGTGCAGTGGCGTCATCATAGCTCACAGCAACCTCAAATTCCTAGGCTCAAGTGATCCTCCTGCTTCAGCCTACTGAGTAGCTGGGACTAAGGCCCATGCTGTCATGCCTGGCTAAGTTTTCTATTTTTATAATAATAGAGACTCGGTCTCTTGCTCTTGCTGAGGCTGATCTCAAACTCCTGACCACAAGCAATCCTCCTGCCTTGGCCTCCCGGAGTGCTAGAATTATAGGCATGAGCCACCATTCCCAGCCTGGAGTGGTAATATTAATATCACACAAAACAGACTTTACAATAAGGAGTATGAATAGGGATAAAGAGATACATCTCATAGAGAACAAAATTAATTAAGATTATGTAATAATCCTACATGTTTATATATCTAGAAGCAGAGCTTCAAAATAAGATGAAGCAAAAACGAATACTAATAGCTTCTAATTAACTGACTGTAACTTCTAACTAATTAAAAGGAGAAATAGGCAAATCCGCAATTATACTTGAGGATTTCAACACTTTTCTCTTTGTAATAAATAGGACAAGTAGACAAAAATCATTAAGAATCTAGATGACTTGCAACAGCCCTATCAACCAAACTGACTTAACTGACATTTTATAAAATGCTCCACCCAGCAGCAGTGGAATAATTTTTTCCAAGCGCACATGGAGCGTTCACCAGGATAGACCATATTCTGGGCTAGAACACTAATCTCAATGAATTTAAAAGGATTACAATCCTAGAAATTATGTTCTGTTACCACAGTGAAATGTAACTAAAAATCAATAGCACATTAATATCTGGAAATCTCTGAATATTTGGTAATTAACATTCTAAATAACCCATGGGTCTAATTTTCTCATAAGAAAAATTAGAAATTAATTTGCACTAAATAATAATGAAAACACACATACCAAAATTTGAGGGGTGCACATAAAGCAGTGATTAGAGGGATATTTATAGCATTAAAATGCTTATATTAGGAATGAAGAAAGACCTAAAAATATCTATTTAAGTTTCAACCTTAAGAAACTAGAAAAATAATAAATTAAACTCAACGTGAGTAGAAAGAAGGAAATCATAAAGAGTGAAAAGCAAGGAAAGAGAAAATAGACAAATAATAGATAAAATCAATGAAACCAAAAGCCATTTCTTTAAAAAAAAGTCATAAAATCAATAAACCCCTTAACCAGGCTGATCAAGAAAAAAAAGAAATGATACAAATTTCCAATATTAGAAACAAAAGGGAGGATAGATCATGTGGATGTTAAAGGATAAAAGAATGTTGTGGAGAACATTGTGTCAATTAGTTTGGCAATTTACATAAAATGAGGAAATAGTATAGAATAATGCTACCCTGAGAGTCCAATAGTGTTGTCATGTTACATATGTTGCTACTTGTTAAGAGAGTTTCAGCAAGTAATTTAATGATTACGATAATACAGTAATTGAAATAATACAATCTGTGCATGATTTAGTTTTCAAAAGTAGATTGAAGTGGATTCGAGATCAATCCTAATCTAGTGTAAAATTACATATACTGCACTGGCAAGTATCTGAAGCTATGGCCTCTTCTGGATAAACTGCTCATGTCTCTGGTACTATATGCATGGAAGAGTCTCCCTCACATGAGCATCCTGTTATGCATGTTAGCAGAAGAATGTTTAAAAATACCTCAACTATAGAAGTATCATATACAAATTAATAAATAATGTAAGGATGGAACCAACATTTGAAATGTGGGTTGTTTTGGAAGGTCTTACTGAGTTTTGAAAATAGAGTATTCCCAGTGGCAAAGATTAAGAAATACCAACTTCTTATATCTAAGAAAATCTAGGATTAAAAACCATGAATGTTATATACAAGTTGAAGGAAAATTGATTAAAATAAAAATATATTGAGATGAAAAATTATTTCATATTAATATGCTCTCTTTGAAGGCCCAGGCACATAACAAATAGCATTCAATAAATCTTATGCAAGAATAAGAATTGACACTCAATATTTTTACAAATTACAGATCTTTTGATCTCTCTTGGTAGTCAGAAAAGAGGGTAACCACAGTAGATACCCAAAAAAT
This sequence comes from Lepilemur ruficaudatus, assembly GCA_963574885.1. Classification (NCBI taxonomy): domain Eukaryota; kingdom Metazoa; phylum Chordata; class Mammalia; order Primates; family Lepilemuridae; genus Lepilemur; species Lepilemur ruficaudatus. The sequence goes on along the minus strand of CAUYRT010006219.1, from coordinate 49,894 downwards.
GCTTTGTAAACATATATTGACTTTTTTTTTCTGAGCCAATATACATGTATGTCACTATACAGATTTTTTTCTAAGTCTCTGATTTAATACAGATGTTTTCTTCTGAGTATTGGATTTAATACAGAAAAACCAAACCAACAATAATTATATGTATACCAACAATTTATATCAACACATGAGGACAAATGTCTTTAAGCTCTTGGTTTCAGTTTATTTGTAAGATATAATAAATGTACAAAAAGCCAAGAGAAATAAAGCTGAAGGTAATCTGATTGTCTCAGGCAACAACCTGCGGTAGAGTTGGAAAATTCATATTTTTCTCCACAAACTATAATATCATTCCTAAGGTAAAACTAGAAGGTGATTTTATTCCAAGAATGCTTTTCTGTCAAAGTAGAAAATCATATGAGGTACAAAAGTAACTGTATTTTTATATCCACTACCACACACAAATGTGACATTTCTGCCCAAACTCAACAGCAATTGACAACAAAAAGCAGATTTTGATATTTTTAATGCATTTGTACAGAGATGAAAAGATTGCTTCTTTTTTGATAAGATGACAAATGAAAGAGACCAGAAAACCGATGAGTACTCTAGAGTAGCAAGAAAAATTGTAGGTTGCACAAAATATCAGTAAGATTGAGATTTAAACAGCTAAAGTATCTTAGGGAAGTACAACATTTCATCCATGAAACCATTAAAGTTATTTGAGAATGAAGGTTAATGAAGTATATTCCAAGCCACGCCAAACATATTTATTAAGTTTTGTTCTGCCTAAAATTCAGGTTAGAAATGAATTCATTATGGGCAACTGGCATATTACATTTGTACAAATATGTACATTTTATGTGCATGATAGCATAAAGACAATTTACATGTGTTGTTTTCATTTTGCTTCTCTGTTTTAAATCTAATATGACAATTCCGGTTATCTATTGTTGTATAACAAACTTCATGGCTTAAAACAAAGATATTTTATTCTCTCTCACAGTTCTGTGAGTTAACAGAGCTGTGCTGGGTAGTTCTCCTTTGAAGTCTCTCATATGGTTGCAATCAAGTGACAGTAGAGACTGTAGTCATCAGAAGTTTCCACTGGGCTTCCCAACATGGCTTGTTCACTCCCATGTCTAGCAGTTGAAGTTGGTAGTTGACTGAGAGCTCAGCTGGGGTTTTGACCAGAGCACCAACATGGGGCATTTCTATGTGGGTTACTTGTGACAGAGGGATTTGGGGTAGTCATATTTCTTTACATGGTGGCTGGCTTCCAAGAGAGAACAACCCAAGGGGGAATGTTCCAAGAAACCTATGTGGAATCCAAAAGGTTTCTTATGACCTATTAAGCATCAGTCTTTTGTATTCTATTGATCAAAAGCAAGTTGCAAAGACAGCTTAGATTTAAGGGGAAGAGATTTATTGGGTATTTACTGGAAGATTTATTGGCGATTCACTGGGAGTTTTATTGGGGAACCAACTACCATAGTGACGCACAAACGGAAACCCTTGTGAAAAACTTATAGAGAGAAACCTCTCAGAAACACAAGGTTAAGTGATTCACATAGATTCATTGAGAACTACCCAAAAATAGTAGGCAACTGATGAAAAAAAATTTTTTGCTTTATAAACAACAGAAATTTATTTCTTATGGTTCTGGAGACTGAGAAATCCAAGATCAAGGTGCTGGCAGATTCCATGTCTGGTGAGGTCCCACTTCTTGGTTCATAGAGGCCTTCTTCTCACTGTGTCCTTACATTGCAGAAAGGGTGAGGGAGGTCTCTGGGGTTTTATAAGGACACTAATCCCATTCATGAGCGATGCACCCTCATGACCTATCACCTTCCAAAGTCACCAGCCCCAAATACCATCACATGGAGGATTAGGTTTCAACATATGAATTTTTTTTTCTGTTACACATATATATTGTATAGTGGTGGAGTCTGGGTTTTTGGTGTACCCAATACCCAAGTAATACACATTGTACCCCATAGGTAATTTTTCATCCCTTATCCTCTCCCACCCTCCTCCATTGTGAGTCTTCAATAGCCATTATACCACTATATACCTTTGTGTAGCCATAGCTTAGCTCCCACTTATAACTGAGAACATGCAGCATTTATTTTTCTGTTACTGAGTTACTTCACTTAGGTAATGGCCACCAGTTCCATCCAAGTTGCTGCAAAAGACATTATTATTTCATTCTTTCTTGTTGCTCAGTAGTACTCCATGGTATATATATAACACATTTTCTTTATCCACTCATCAGTTGATGGGTACTTCAGTTGATTCCTCATCTTTGCAATGTAATTTGTCCTGCAATAAACATATGAATGTAGGTATCTTTCTGATAAAATGATTTCTTTTCCTCCTGGTAGATACACAGTGGTGGATTGCAAGAATAGTAGATCTACTTTTAGTCCTTTGAGAAATCTTCATACTGATCTCTACAAAGATTTTACTAATTTACATTCCCACCAACAATGAGTAAGTGTTCCCTTTGCACTGCATCCACACCAACGTGTGTTGTTTATTGATTTTTTTAATAATGGCCATTCTAATGGGAGTAAGATGGTATCTAATTGTGGTTTTAATTTGCATTTCCCTGATAACTGGTGATGTTGAGCATTTTTTCATGTTTCTTGGCCATTTGTATATCTTCTTTTGAAAAATGCCTGTTCCTGTCATTTTCTCTCTTTTTAATGGGGTTGTTTGTTTTTTTCTAGCTGAGTTGATTGAGTTCCTTGTAGCATGATATTAGTCCTTCATTAGACACATAGTTTGTGAATATTTTCTCCCATTCTATATGCTGTCTATTTCTCTTTTTATTATTTCTTTTGCTGTGCAGACAGAAGATTTTTCGTTTAATTAAGTCCCATTTATCTATTTTTGTTTTTATTGCATTTGCTCTTGGGATCTTAGACATAAATTCTTTGCGTGGGTCTATGTAAAGAAAAGTTTTTCCTAGGTTTTCTTCTAGTACTTTTATTGTTTCAGGTATTACATTTAAGTCTTAAATCCATCTTGAGTTAATTTTTTTATATGGTGAAAGATAGGGATACAATTTCATTCTTCGGCATATGGCTATCCAATTTTACCAGCACCATTTATTGAATAGTGTGTCCTTTCCCCAGTGTATGGTTTTGTTTGCTTTGTTGGAGATCAGTTGTAGGTATTTGGCTTTATTTCTGGGTTCTCTATCTTGTTCCATTGACCTATGTGTCTACTTTTATACCATTATCATGCTATTTTGGTTACTATAGACTTGTAGTATAATTTGAAGTTAGATAATGTGATTCCTCCACTTTTGTTCTTTTTGCTTAGGATTGTTTGGCTATTTGGGCTCTTTTTTGGTTCCATATGAATTTTAGAATTGTTTTTTCTAAATCTGTGAAAAATGACATTGGTATTTTGATAAGAAATTACATTGATTCTATAGATTGCTTTGGTCAGTATGGTCATTTTAACAATATTGATTCTTCCAATGCATAACCATGAGACGAATTTTTTTTCCATTTGTATCATCTATGATTTCTTTCATCAGTGATTTGCAGTTCTCCTTGTAGAGATCTTTCACCTCCTTGGTTAAATTTATTCCTAGGTTATTTATTTATTTATTTATTTATCTGTAGCTATTGTAAATAGCATTGAATTCTTACTTGATTCTCAGCTTGGTCATTGTTGTTGTATAGAAATGTTATTGATTTTTGTACATTGATTTTATAACCTAAGACTTTGCTGAATTCATTTATCAAATCTAAGAATCTTTTGGAGGAGTCCTTGGGGTTTTCTAGATAAGAGATTATATCATCCATAAACAGAGATAATTTGACTTCATCTTTTCTAATTTGGGTGTCCTTTATTTTTTTCTCTTGCCTGATTGTTCTGGCTAGGACTTACAGTACTATGTTGAATAGAAGTAATGAAAGTGGACATCCTTGTCTTGTTCCAGTTCTCAGAGGTAATGCTTTCAACTTTTCCCTATTCAGTATGATATTGGCTGTGGATATGTCACATACAATGTTTATTATTTTGAGGTATGTTCCTTCTGTGCTGAATTTTTTGAGGGTATTTTTATGAAGGGTTGCTGTATTTTATCAAATGCTTTTTCCATATCTATTAATATTTAGACGATCATATGTTTTTTGTTTTTAATTCTGTTTATTTGGTGAATCACCTCTATTGAATTATGTGTGTTGAACCATCCTCGCATTCCTGGGATAAAACCCACTTGATTGTGGTGAATTATCCTTTTGATGTGGCATTGGATTTGCTTTTCTAGTATTTTGTTGAGGATTTTTGTGTCTGTGTTCATCAGAGATATTGATCTGTAGTTTTCTTTTTTTGTTGCATCCTCTTCTGGCTTTGGTATCAGGGTTATATATGAGGAAATTTAAGACTAGAGAGTTAACAAACTAGAGTTATTCCTCTATCACACAATGAGGCAATGGCATAACCAATCCTAAACTCCAATTGTTGAACTTCCAATCCAATTTTCTTTCCATTGCACTAATTGCTTCTGATAAATGTATAGTAAGTAGTATGATGGTAGACTCTTATTTCATAATATTAATTATTTGGTCAAAAAGTCTTTTAAAATTTATGGGCTAGAAGATGTAATGGCTAATATTTTAGGTTATGGATAAGCCCTTGTTTGAGTTCCTGGCATAGGCCTTTACTAGCTATGTAACTTCGGACAAGTTTTATAGCCTTTAAGGCTGAATTTCCTGATGTATAAATTGGGCATGATCATAATATCCATTTCGAAGTATTGTTATTACTATCAAATGGGATGTTGCATATAATAGCATAGTGGCACATAATATAAGCCTAATAAATGTGATTGATAGTACTCTGTGAGTAATCGCTGATAGGATAATTGGTATATTATTTTATTCATATATGATTGTATTTTTGTCACTTTATTTTGTTATTTAGAGCTACAATCCAAGTGTATACAGTTCCCTAATTGATATATTATTCTACCAATATCATTTTTAAAATGAAAAAATAAACAAATTTTTTATATAGCTCCTGAGAAGTGAAATCAAGTTACTCTTCAGTATTATCATGGGGAGAACTGAGCTCCCATTCTCAGGAAACTAAAGTAGAAAACATATAATAGGTACCTATGTAGATAGTCATTCTACAGCAGTGCTGTTATGAACAGCAATTCGTTATTTCCTTTTTTTCAAATCAAAAGAGATGATTATAAGAGAATTCTTGGGAATGAGAAGATTTTTCTTTGAGAAGAGAGGATTAACCAGGGAAGTCTGTCTGGAGAAGGAAGTTTCCAAAGTAAACTTCTAACTCAAGACCATGGGAGAGCTGAAGCAGTGTGCCTACCCTTCAAATGTGTATCTCTAGGGTTTCCTCTCATTCTTTTACTTTATCCTCTATTTTCTGTTGCTGTTTGTGTTTGTCTACAATTCAGTTTACATTCTGAGTTGCTTAAGAGGAGTGACACTCCACTTGATAATTCATCACCTGGGTATTATAGAAGTCACCAGCATTTGTCTTTGTATAGCTCTGGGAAAACAGCAGTAGACTGTGAGAAGAGCTGATATTTTTCACATTCTTTCAAATTGTGTAATAGAACATACCCCTGCAACTGGTCAATTCAAAAAGGTCTCATATGAAAAACAAGCACGTGTGTATGTGTGTGTGTGTGTGTGTGTGTGTATGTATATATATGTCTTTTTTCAATCAAGCATTTCTGTTTCTCAGTAAAGAGAATATTAAAGAGAAATGGAAAGTTTGGGCTATTTCATATTCAGTATAACCAGAGAATGAACTGCTGTGTTACTGTTTAAACTAATTTTCGCTGAAACAAGTAAGGTTTTACTCTTTTTAGAGCATAATGTGTTTAACAATATTGAATTTCTTTTCTACTTGCCTCAAGTGTTTTCCTTTGTCCGAAGATTTATGCTTCAGACAGTCAGGAGTCATACATAAGACAGAGTGTTGTTGTGGGAGGTTCAGAAAATTAGCAGGCTCTACATTTACAATTTATTTAAATATTGTATTTATGCTAGCCTCATGTCAGAAAGTTCCCAAATTAACCTATAAAAGTATAATAAAATGTAAAATATTCTTTCTTTTAAAATGTTAGTTTGCAGAGCCAAATTTTCAGGTGAAGATCACATTTTTACTTTTAAGTAGGAAAATAAATTAGAATAATGCTAGAGTGCCAATGATTCCCATGGAGAAACTACAGAGTGAGTTGATCATTATGCTTCTCCAAATTTATGGCTGTAATTGATTTGATTAATTAATATCTTCACTTTAAAATTTTGTCTTATTCACCCTAAAACTGGGTTAATTCTGTTGTCATTTTGAATGACTATAAATGTATTCTTAAAAATAAAACTCAAGAAATTCTCTGCCATCATCACTTCTGGACTTGGTTCCTTGTTAAATCTCTATATCCAATGCTTTTAGGTGGACATTATCAGAGATGTGCATTTGGTTTAATGACATCCATGGCAGTGTTAATAGTGCATCTCTTATATCTGGTAGAGGCAGAGAGACAATCAATTTGTTTCTATTGTTACCCACTTCATTCCAAAGCCTCTGTCAAGTTCACTCAGGATTTTGCTGATAAGAAAGAACAGCCGTTGGCATTACAAGAAAATCCTGAAGTTTCCATTTCATGGGAAAAAGTAATGAAATATGGATCAAATAAGTTGATAAACTTAATATTTATGCAACAGTGTTTCCCAGGGACATCAAAATATTTAGCCATTAACCTGCTGCTATCCAGTGAGGGACATTATTTGGCAGCTGCATGATTTATTGCTGGTTGCATTTGGAGAGGTTACTGATTGTTACCACATGATCCCTATTAGGAAGCCATAGTCCATTCTGAACTGTGTATATAAATATTGTTGATTGATTTTTACTATAGTAATGGTTTATGTGGCTGCCTCCATTTGAGACCAGCCTCAGATACATAATTTCTTACTTATAAGCCTTTAATGGTAATTATGCCTGCTTAAGTGCATCATCTTTCAGGGGCTATAATCCCCCCAGTGGCCTTGCCACTTATTAGGCATCAGTAAGTCCTTAAAATATCTTCTGTGTTTTCTGTAGTTGCAGTTGTCTGAGCTTCAGCTGGCCGTCCTGGAGGTATTTCCATATCCTCGTCCTCTTCTGCTTCACTGCACACAGCTGTGTACATGAAGAATCATTTTAATGACAGGGGACTGGTCACAGTCAAGGGATTCATTGCCAGACAGTCTCTGTTGCCACTTTGTTCTCCATAGCTACCATCCCAAAAGTTGGATGTGACATTATGATAGCTCTAAGGGTCACTGTCATCTGGGAGGTTGGACACATACCTCTGGAGTTTGACACCTCGCTGGCTCTAAACTTTGCCAGCTTTATCTTGGCCTCCTTGATTCAGAAAACCATACAATGCACCATGGCTGTTAGCCACACAGAATAGATGAAAGGTCCTGATTGTGGGCAGAGTTACGTGACAGAGACTTGTCTGAAATCAGGTCAGTAGAAATGTGCTCATTCTATGGTTAGCAAATTTCTTCCTACATGGGAACTTCCAGAGCATAGTAATTAGGAGAATCACTTGAGAAATTAAATAACTTGAGCTACATTCAAAATGCTGGAGGATATCTTGGACTAATGGATTTTCTTACATGTGTGAAAGAATATTCTAATACAGTGTCTAATTCTTATAACTATGAGCAAGTTTATGTAGAATAGATTGCTTTAACTATTGCTCAAAGCATGTACTCTGATGCTTCATTTAGATGGGTCCAGCTACAGAAAGATGAAAACAATGAGATGTGGACCTCAGCCTACCTCCAGGGTTCAAAGTGCAGGTGCCTAAGCTCAAATCGCACGTGCAAGAGTAACATTCAACATGCCCGAAAATGCTTGGTGTTTGTTGGTGATGACAAGCAGAGGACCAAGCAGGCAGTATTTGGTGGTCCAGGCAAATCTGCCATGAGGAAGCAGAGCCGCGTCAGCAGGGCAGGGACAGGGCAGGACTCCAACTTTGGTAGGGGTACCGGTAAGAGAAAATCTAGAAAAAAGATTAAATGCCGTTCTTAAACACTTTTTGGTTCTGACTTGGCATAGCACTGATTCTGCAAATATGAATAAAGTATTAATAGTCTCATTTCTAAGATAGGGTGCAAAGGCAGGAAATCAAGCTCACCAAGACTTTGCCATGTTAGTCTTATTATCTTGCACTATAGTTTCATGTATAAGCTGTCCTCAAACATATAATTGAAATAATATTAATTTTTGGTATTTATATTTGGTTTACTATACCTATGTATACTTAATACAAAGAAGATTTTTGTCTTAATCTCATCTCCTTGCTTTCAGCATTACTCACAGCAAAAATAACTTTTGAAATTGGTGTTAATTGGATTTATTTTCTTTTTATAAAAATCAAATGTCTTCCTTTATTTACATGTCTTCTCAATTTTTTAATAGATGAATTAATTTCCCGACTATGTAACTGTCACATTTTACCTCCTAAAATGTGTACCTCTCCTCAGTACAGATACATGTTTGATGAACGAGGTAATAAATAAATGGGCCAATATCTACTGTACCTAAAACATAGTAGATGCCCAATAAATAAACTTAATAAATGAATGAATGTGAAATCATGTGTAGTAATGACATTGCCAATGGAAATTAATATTTCTGGAAAACTTAATTTCTGAAATAAACCAGGAACCTCTGATTATATGAGGTCAGATGCACAGAGAAATTAAAAGGAGGCTGCCTGACACTTTTTGCAAATCAAATGGCTTTACTCCAAGGAATTCTAGACATTGTCACAGCTGTAATTCATCAACTGCATGTTAGTCCTTAAAATACCTTCAGTAAGGCTACAATGATTGTTCAAAAGTAGGTTTATAGGGTTAATCACTGCTGTGTTGTGAAAATACATCAGTTTTGTTAGCAGAGCAGTACATTTTAATAGGAACCAGGCTATTAACCTCAACCTTTTTGGCACCAGGGACCAATTTCATGGAAGATAGTTTTTCCATGGTGGGGGGTGGGGTGGTTGGAGCTCAGGCAGTGATGGGGAGCAGTTGTAAATATAGATGAAGCTTCGCTCACTCACCAGCCATTCACCTCCTGCCCTATGCGCACCTCCTTTCCTAAGTTTCGTAGAAAACAATATTTCAGGGCAGGGGCTGGGGTGGTGGAGCTCTGTAGCCTGGTTCCTAATAGGCCACAGACCAAGGGTGAGGGACTGCAGATCTAAAGTGTTAGAAAGTGACAAATACTATGGCAAAAGAGAAGAGTATGTGGCATCTATCGGAAGGCCAGTGTGGGGAGAGTAGAGATGTAATCTTAGGGTGATCAAAGGCAGGGTTCTTGGAGGAAGAACATTTGAATAAAGAACGTGGTGAAGAAATGAACCACTCTCCTGTGCAATACCTTGATAATTACTCTTGTAAATTTCCTTTTGCACAGCCTTCAAATATCTAGGTGGATGATGTCATTCCTTGCCTAAAACTCTTCAGTGACTTCCTATAGCTTTTAGCATAATGTCTAATGTCCTTAATTTGTTCTATGAGAACCTCTGTGATCTGCCTCAGTCTCCAGCCCCCTGCCTCTTTCTCTTGGCTTACTTGACTTCAACCATACTGGATTTATTTCAGTTTCCTCCTATCAACGGCTTTCCCACCTTTCGGCCTTCCCACAAGCATTTCTCCCTGCCTGTGATCATTCCCTGGACTTTTACCCCACCAGCTTCCCAACTAGCTGACTACTCCGCTATGCCCTGTTCTTACATTCCCATTGCACAGCGTATTTGCCTTCACAGCCTTTATTACAATCACAAGAAAAAAATTGTTTGTGCAATTATTTGTTTAATTTCTATCTTCCCTGATAGACCATAAGCTCCTTGTTAATGGGAATGTTGTCTGATGTCTGCCTTGTTCATTGCTATATCCCCAATACCTGGTACATGGTAGATAATCTCTATTTATTGAATGAACAAAGCATGCTTCAAATGGGGTGGGATTCATGTTGCTGGGCTGAGAAGAGAGAATGTACCCAGGGTTAGGGTGGGAAAACAGAAATGAAAAGTATTCTTTCACTGACTGAACTTAATATTCTATCAAGTTAAATGGCCAAGACTGAAAGATCATTAAGGTCTTTAGGCAACTCTAGGATATATTCTCATGAATCCATGTATAGCTGGCAATGACTCACCTTAGGTAATGATTGTAGGCCAGGATTGTGGCTATTAGGGCTTTTCTGTAAACATTTTGGTTGTCCTCCTTCTAGACATGTGGTAGAAATGCACTTCCCTACCCTCTTGAAGTGTGATCATGTCACCTTGGCCCGTGATCTGTGAGTGGATATAGGATGTATCACTGCTGGGAAGAAGCTTTAGAAGTCACTACACACTTAGCACCTTTCTCTTTGCCACAGTATCTGGCAGCACTTCAGGTGGTAGCTAGTCCCTGGTGGGGATAGCATGGAGATCTCAGCTACCCATGAAGGACATACAGCATGAATGAGGAATTAATCTTTATTTAAGTCACTGAAACTTTGGGTGATTTGTTTTTGCAGAATAATTTAACCCATCCTGTCTGACACAGAAATAAACAGGAGGCTTTGAGGCTCACATATACAAAGAAATTTTCAAGTGGCCAGTACTGAAATGGAAAACTGAACTCATCATCTCTCCTCCAGAAGTGATAGCTCCAGACGACTGACCCAAGGGAAACCAGCTGTCCAAAGCAAAGCAGTTGACTCTATGTTGGACTCCTTGCTTTCCCTTATTCCCTACGGGCATGCCTCCTGAGTACTTCCTCTTCTTCACTGTTTCATTTATCTATCTTATCTCACGTTCCCACCATTTGTCTCCAGGGTAGCCATAGCCTCTTATTCACATCTCTGTTTTCACTTTCACTCCTCTCTGATGCATCTACTGCATTGTTGCCAAAGTGGATTTCCTAAAAGAGAGCTCTGATCACACTCTTTGTATCTTAAAACACTCCAGGGAATTCTCGTTAACTGGAGGATTAAGTCCAAATCCTCAGAAGAATGTATTCAAGTGAGATCTTTTAGGCTCTCAGCCTCTGCCCCATCCCATTCATAATCTAGGTGGACACCCATACTCCATGTTTCCATAACATCTTACACTTATTTCTACACTGATGCTTTTCACAATATCCCAGAGCAAACCCTTGTTGGCTCTGTGGCAGAACACTGGCTGCAGGGATTATAGTGCCACTTCATGGCGCTTCCCTCCCCCACTCCCTACCGGCACACCCCCTCCCCTACAAGTCTTTTTTTTAGTCAGAACTGACCTAGTGAGTAAAAGAGACCATACACCATGCTTGTTTTAGAAATCACCAGGTATATATTTCTGCTTTTTCAGTTATTGTCTTTTTTTTTTTCCTTAACAAGATGAAAGATTTGTGTCTTGAATCACTGGAGAATGCTATCACATCCCTCTAACCCATCCTGGTTGCCCCTCTACATTCCAGAACCCTCCAAGTCACCTTTGGCCATTTCTAGTGAGACCTGACACTGTTCCTGCAGCAGTGATTTGCTTCCGGTATAGACACGTTCTTTCTCTTAACCCATTATTGTCCAAGGAGAGGGACAATAATGCTTTACTGAATGTTTGGAAGGTAAGGTCTGGTGCCTCAGTGTCCACGTACTGTGGACATTTGAGTTCATTGTTGGGATTGTAGCCTAGCTGCCTGCAGATTCTCATGTGTCTCGAGGCCGGTCCACCATGCCAGCCAAGGACAAATCTCTACCTTCCTTCGCTTCAGGATTCCTACATCTTAAGCACCATATCTCAGAGATGATTTCCTCCTTCCCTAAGGCCTGGCCCACCAATTCTTGCCCTCCTAGACTGATATTGGAAATACAAACCCATTCTTTTAGCAGAAGAAGCCAAGCACAGTCAAGGCTCAGATAATGCAATCACGATAGGTGAAAATGAGTTTCCCAAATTTTGGGTAATTCAATCTTAATATGCAGAGGGCACTGATATTTGGTTTACCCCATATTTTTTGAAAACAATCCTTTAAGTGCAAGAGTACAGTCTGCCTAAAAATGTAGCCATTTGCATTACTCAACAGAACAAGAACTCATCCTGCAGCTGCTATATTCAGATTTGTGGAGATTTCACAATTTTCTCCAGGCACAATAGTAGGTACTTTTATGTAACTAAAGGTTCCATCCTGCTGAATTTTCCAAAATAAAGGGCATTTGTTCCAAAACTTAATTGGTATTTCCAACTCCAGGAACTGAAACATTCAGCAACCACAAACGGCAGTTCCTTTTCTAAAAATAATAACAAAAGCAATTCTTACAATTCTTCCGAGGGAACCACACAGTTGTAGTTAATAGCCACCATGAATTCAGGTTAATGTGGGGAAATGTAGAACAAGATAAGATATTCACATGCCCTTTTTAAAAAAGGAATAACTCAGAGAAATGGATTGACATTTCTAAGTATATGTCCATTTTTTTTGTGGAGACAAGTTCTAGTGCAGGTCCCCTTTCTATTTTCAGAACAGCATTGACACACATTCATTCAAATTGAATTATGTTCTAATTCTAGTCACTTGTGAAAATACAGATCTTAAGGTACAGAGGTGATCTGAGCAATTAGCTGGAAGTGAACTATGTGAAACATGAATAGTGATTTTTAAGACATTTTAAACAAGAAGATTTCAAAAATTACACAAATAGTATCGGTTTATTGTTTAAAAAATTGTAAGATATGTGAAAGTAGAAATAAGAAAAATATTCACCAATAATCCTACCACCCAAAGATAATCAGTTGTTAGTTTGCTGCCTTTCCTTCCAGTGCATTTTTGTAATAATTCAAAAATGGCTGTGATTGTATGCTATCCTAATTTTCCCATGTTGTCTGAAATAAAAGTATTTTTGTATCCTTAAAAATAATTTATAAATATCATTTTGATGAAAAGAAAGTAGTATTATTATTGAGTTTGGCTTGTGATGACGTATTTAGTTTCTGAGGTTAGTTTTAAGCCATGTTTGTACAGGTCAATACAGAACAAACAGTTTTGTTAGAACTGAAGTTTCCATTACAATCCAGACTGATTTGCCAATATTGTTATGAGGAGACTGATCCCGTACAGGGTACAGAGTAAAACATATTTTTTGCCTCCAGTCTGCTGAGGTAACTTGAGGTAGAATCCTTGGTTGATGACTTTTTAGGAAGTCCTGGAAGAGCCTCTAATGATGAGGGAGCTGAGTGGTACCATTGTAACTACAATCGATCATCTTATCTAGTTCCTCTGATAGACATAAACCAAAACCCTTTCTTGATTTCCTGTTATGTGCCAGCCTCTTTCCCAGATGTCACACATACAGTAAACAAGCAGATCCAGTCCTGTCCTGCGGCCCTGCAGGGTGAAAGTTGGCCCTGCTGTGACCCACCATGAGGGTCACAGGTGACACTCCTATAACAAAGACACGTTAACAAGGGAAAAGCATAGCAAATTTGTTTAATCAAAGTTTTACATGGCACAGAAGCCTTCAGAAATGAAGACCCAAAGACCCAGGGAAAATACTGTTTTTATGCTTTGGTTCTACAAAGAATGAACACCTGTGTAGAAATGTGGCTGGACAAAAGGGTAATAGACTGAGGGGGGAACCCTGTAAGCTCTGTCTGTTCAGATTCTTGGTCTCCTTGTGTAGCATCCCTTCCTCCGGGTATGGGAGAATGGGGCAGAACTCCTCTGGAATGAAGGGCTTCAAGGAAGAATGGTGAAGGGAAAGACCTTTCTAGGGTTTTTTTTTTTTTTTTTTTGAGACAAGGTCTCACTTTGTCACCCTGGGTAGAGTGCAGTGGCATCAGCCTAGCTCACAGCCACCTCAAACTCCTGGGCTCAAGCGATCCTCCTGCCTCAGGCTCCTGAGTAGCTGGGACTACAGGTGTGAAACACCACACCTGGCTAATTTTTTCTATTTTTAGTAGAGACAGGGTTTTGCTCTTTCTCAGGCTAGTTTCGAACTCCAAACCTCAATTGATCATCCCTCTTAGGCCTCCTAGTGTGCTAGGATTACAGGAGTGAGCCACTGTGCTAGGCCCCTTTCTAGGTTTTATGGCTTGCATTGGGGGAGAGGAGTTCTAGTTATCTATAACCCACCTTAAGAATGAGGAATTCTGGTTTCTGTGACTTGCTTTGGGGAGAAAGAGGAGGAGGAGATAGCAAGGTAGGAGAAGGTCAGAGAGAATTTGTTTCTAAGGTCCTCCACTGTCCTTTAGTTCAAAGTGCTCAGCATGCCAATGCGCCCTACTTTGGAGTATTGTGTTCTGAGCTCTAACTGCACTTAGAACTTAGCTGGAGATTGTTAACCAGAATTAATTTGCAAGTTTCTGTGCAGTATCAAATCATTGGAGTAAGTCTTTTCAGTCACTAAACAGTAGTATAGCAGTACAGATTATAAAGCAATACTCTAAATCTTCAAAGTAAAATAAATGAGGAAGTGTCTATTTGATTATCTGGCATATTTCATTTCTCAAACCTTGCAAAATAATGCCATTTATAGATGAGCTAGGAAAAATAAAAACATGAATTTATCCGGTTTAAGAGCAGATAATGAGCCTCAGGAGTCAATAAGTAATATGTCAAAAGTGTACTGTACCAAATTTACCCTTCAAAGAGCTTTTAATCAGAAGATTGTGTACTAGGCAATGAATTCTATATCCAAAATAATCAAATAGATGGAGTTCTTATAGAAAAAAAATGCTATCTGTTTTAGAATTGACAATTCCTCCATCTTAAAAGAAGTGTTCTAGACGGATTTCATAGTAGCACAAAATAACAATATATATTTGTCCTTTTAATCTGAAGAACATGCCAGTCATTTCAGGTAACTTGTTCTTGAACAAGCGATAAAGTCAGTGGCTTAAAAAAGAAGAGTAACAGAGAAGGGGAAACAAATAGAGGCCAAATGCACAGTTCTAGATGTGTATTTATATAGCCAACACCTGCTACCGAGAAATTGTGAAGATTTCATTCCATGCATGCTATACTAAAAGCAACCATTGTATCACATGTGCATTTAAATTGTTGCTGCATTAGATAATACTCCTTTATCTACTTGCTTTCTACACTCTAAGATTCCTAAGAGTGTAAAGTGTCACTAATTGTGGCGTATGAACATGTGGTAATTCTGTTGGCACATAGCCAATGGCAAATTTGTTTTATTCAGTTGTTTGTATTGCCATAGGGCAAAATTTACTCATTACTATGGTGTGGGGATTTAACATTTTCCATTACACTCATCACTCTGTAATAAGTATGTGAAACCACGAGTCTTTTCCAAAGTAGCCATAAATATCTTTTTCACTAGGTGTTCTCATTTGATGTCTTTCCTTGATGTTTGCATTAAAATAAAATGAATTATGGCAAAAGATAGAAGGATAACATCACAATTTAAGTGGCTCCTAAGCTAAGCATGCAAAAGTCTTAATTGCCCATTTGTAAGCAAACAAAACTGAACTCAAATATGTGTGACTGCAGAGGTAATCATATATATTGCTAGTTTATTTTCATGATTCAATTTTGAAGGAAAATGGCCCAGAAATGGTTTTACACAATGAATGAACAAATAGTATTTGATAATTAGAGCTAAAAGTTTAGGTTTTGAACATGTTACACTTGATGATATGTTAAAATAAAAGGATGCCTTTCGTGCTAAAAACCAGTGTTCACTTGGTGTTGTCAATGAATCCCTGAAAAAACACTGCATTGAAGAAGCCAAAAACAGTGCTAGCTTTCTTATTTTATGCTTTCTAGTATTCAATGGAGGTAGTTACTGAATTTGCTAATTACAAAATGCTCATTCTTTTCAGTCTTGCTTACAAGAGTGAGAGATTACCGGACTAATAAACTATACATTGCCCTGAAAACACATAAAAATAGAAATCTGTATTCTGTTTTTGAATGGTGAGGGGTTAAACTAACAGTTTTAGATCTGTAACACTAGAGAAAAATATGTAACACTAGAGAAAAATCCCTTGCTCTAGGGAAGCACTAATTTAAAGTGTTGTGTATGTATTCAGCTAAGAAAATCCCCATAGCAATGGAAAATGTTAAGAATTTCATCGGGCAGGTTAATGGTTTTCATTTCTGTTATGCTTGTCCTGTTGCTAGGGTTCATGTTGGACAGGATGGAATTGTTTACACATTGTCATTTCAAGACTTTTATTCCAAGTTTTAAGATCATGGCTGTGAAATTATTTTCTTAAATCTGAACCACTGACAAATCATTTTGTAATACAAAATAAATTCTGAGACAGAAGTTGAATTCTGTAAGTGACCTGATGACTGAGCTGTTAGTTAAACGTGGCTGAAACTGTGTGCTTTCAGTTTCACCTGAAATGGATTTTAAACAGGTCAATGAAACGGTGGGACAGAAGTGGTATGAGTCCTTCATATGAGGACAGAATTTCCCTGGGGGAAAGTAGAAAGAGACCTTTCTTTAAAAACAACTGAAATAGGTTGATTGTGAAAGCAACAAAATTATTTATTATGAAAAAGAAAAGTCTCCACTGTATTCTTCTCAAAACAAATTCTTAGTATATCTTGATGACTAAAAAACAATCTAGCTACTTACATTACAATAATTACTGGAAAGCCATTCTTATGCAAATCTAGTGATCAAGAAACATTTGATGAGTCAAATAAAGTAATAGTCAATTCTACCTTCTGATATATTTATGGTTCTCACGAGAAAATTTACCAACTTGGAGGAGGATTGAGAAACTATAAAACTTAGGACCTTGGTAGTAGATAGCTTTACTTCTGGAATCTACAGGGACTATTGTGGGGAATGAAGATCAATAGCCATTTAGGGATATCCAACATAAACTTTAAAACTTCTGTACATGGAAGAGAACTACAATTAAGGTAAAAATGGAACACAAATGTCACAAAATCCCTAGGGACATCTTTTCTTTTTTTAAACACGAAAAATATTGTTTTATTAGGCAAAGCCGTGTTAATTATCTACCTGGATTTCAGGAAGGCATTTTCCAGAGTCTCTTATGGTGACACAGTGAACAAGAGAGAGATGTGGCCTAGATTACAGTGCAGCTACAGGGACCCCCAAATGTTTAAAAAAGAGAGGGGAGCTGGAGTGCATGTCAGCAATCCTGTATTTGACAATAGTTTCGAGTCAGTAAATTGGATGAAAATATAAGGAACATTCTTATCAAGTTGTAGATGATAAATTTGCCAATATGAATATATTGAGGAATAGAATTCAGATTCAGAAGGGTCCTGAAAAGTCAATTTATGGGTCAAAATTAAAAAGATTAAGCTTTAAAGGAAGAGCATGACGTTTTCCCGCCAGTCCCAACGTCTTCCAAAATTTGACCACTTTCTGAGCTTTGAAATTAGGACAAATCATGAAGGGAATGACCAACAGATTCTCTCAGTGCAGGGAGGCAGGATAGGATCTCTGTAGAGGGGCAGAGGCCAGTGGAATATAAAGCCAAGAAGTGGCCGGCGATGCTAAAGTTGGGACATAGGATTGTGTCTGGGCTGTGCATTGGAGGTTGGGGGCTGCCCTGACACTGAGGGACACCATGGTCTCTGTGGGTGTAAACAGCAGTTTGAGATCATGACATAAAAAGGTGAGGTGAGTTCAGACTCAAAGAAAGCCTTTTATTATCACTAAGGGTTCTGTCTGAGAGTTGGGTAAGGCAGTGGGAGTTTCTCAGGAAAAGATACAGTTTACCTAGCAGTTCCCAGGCGACCTGTCTAGGATGAGCAGGCCATCCTGATTAAGGAGCAGCGTGAACGCCAACCATGGAGGCTGACAAATGCAATGAAGAAAGCTGGTCCTATAAATAAATAGATCTCAGTCCTGACAGGGAAAGGAAATTACCTTCTGGAGGCAAAGATGAAATTTCCACAATCAGGATTATATGGGAAGGTGGGTAGTCACTGAATATGAAGATACTTAGAGCCCACTTTGGGGTGTCACATGCCAGGCCGGGCAAATCAACATTAAAAAACAACCAACCTATTTGAGGGAGTGGGGTTCTGAGGGCCATAATCCAGCTTCAGTCTGGATTGTCCTAGACAATGAAATTATTTTAAAATTTTTATACAACTAATATTAAACTATAAAAACAACATAATAAAAAACAAAACAGAGTAGTTGATTGATTATAGGAAACATTATAAAAAGTCAATTTTAAAATATAAGATAGGAGTAGCATAAAATCATGATGCTGAGGTCCCTGGGTTTGCATCTTGGCTGTACCACCTACTGTGTGACTTCAGAAAAGCTACTTGATTTCTTTATACCTCTGTGCCTCAGATAGCACCTATCTCAAAGGGGTATTGCAAGGGTTAAATGAGTTAATGTCTGTAAAGTATTATACTTAGAACTATAGGCGATAAGTATTAATAAGTGATATATAAACATTTGCTAAATAAAGAGAAATTAAATTAACACTCAGGTTGATGGGAGAAATATGAAAGCCTATGCCAACATATAAATGGGCAAAGAACATAAACAATCACATAAGATGATTGTCAACATTAATAATAATCAATGGAATGCATTTTAAAACAATAACAAGGTAGCATTATAATGGCAATACCACTATCGACGAGATTTAATCGTTATGTTTCTCTGTTCCCTCATAAAACCCTTACTCTTTATGTTAGTTACACTGATAGATACTGGTAATATTAATAGAAAAATGAAGACCTCATCCTTTCCTTGAAAGTCTCATGGTCTAGATCAAAGACAAACGTGGACAATAATTATGAAACAAAGTGATAAGTTGTATGCCTTACTCATGCACACATACAAAAGGTTATTGGAACACAAAAGTGTAAGTTATTAACTCCACTTACAGAAAAAAAGGAGAGTAGGAGGAAATGACTGGAGAAAGGTAATTCCAGGCCAGACTATAGCAAATGCTTGCATAGCATTGCTAGGTAACATGGCATAAAATGAAAATGATCATAACTGCTCTTCATTATCTAATATTGAGAAATTAAACCCAATACTCGCAATGTCCATGCCTTGACTTGAGGAAAACAAAGCTGCTCTTAAATGCTTAGTCCTTGGGATTGTTACTTCTGGAGAGTTAGGGGAAACCTAGCACAAGTATCTCCTCCCATTTTGGAAACAATTTGGCAAAGGCACTGTAGATTCATAAAGGGTCTTACTTAACCTTATAATCCTGGAAGTTTATTCCAGAGAAATAAGGAAGGTTACTTACAATCTAAAAAAGCTAGGAATGCTTAATGTAAATGTGGTATATCAATTTGATGGAATATTTAGCAGATTTTTAAAAGATGAAAATTTTGGAATTCATGTAGAAAAGTGTAAACATGTTATGACATCATGTGAAATGAAATAGTTGAAATGATATGTATGATATAATTACTACTAAGCATGTGGGAAAGACTTAAGGAAAAAATTTAAATAGTTGACATGCTTAGATTGGTAGAATTGTATTTATGTATTTTTGTGATAATTAAATTTAGTGCAAAAGAAAGCAAAGAAAATTTTTTTCCTTTTTTTTTTTCTGTAGAGACAAGGTCTTGCTTTTTGCCTCGGCTGGTCTTGAACTCCTGGCCTTAAGTGATCCTCCCTCCTCGGCCTCCCAAAGTGCTGGGACTACAGGCTTGAGCCACCACACGTGGCCAGAAAATTTCTTCATATAGATCCAAAAAGATAAATACTGAATTAAGGAGACTAGATTGACAACAAATCAGATAAAAAGGCCCAGGGAGTTTAATCAACTGAAAACTCAAAATGAAACAACCATTTATCATCACTGTGTCGGGGGGAGGGGTGGTGGTGGGAAATAACCAAATTCCATGTTAAGGAGCAAAAATATAAGAACAGAATTTATAACAGGGAGGTGGTAGCCCCATTTCAGTTGTCATCTGTCAGTCTATGTATAAAACTTGACTTTGTCTGGAAGCCACATTTTAGGAGAAATATAGGCAAATTGGAGTATAGTCAGATAAGGGTGAGGGAATGAAATTGAAGAATGTGCCAATGTTTAACTTGGAAAGGAAAAGGCAACATGGGGATGGGTAATGTCATAGTTATCTTCAAAAATTTTAAGCTCCGTCTTAGGGAAGACAGAAAGGACTTTCATTATGTAAATCCGAGAGTCCCACCCAATCAGTGGACATTACAGGAAGGCAGGTCTAGGTTTACAGAATTAAGGCCATTTATAATACACTTTAGTACTATTTAAGGCAATACATTGATGTTTGTGGGATTCACTGCTTTTTTCTGTTTTGTTTTGTTTTGACACGGAGTCTCACTCAGCTGCCAGGCTAGAGTGCAGTGGTATCATCATAGCTCACAGCAACCACAAACTCTTGGGCTCAAGTGATCCTCCTGCCACAGCCTCCTAAGTAGCTGGGACTACAGGTGTGCACCACCACACCTGGCTAATTTTTTCTATTTTTAGTAGAGAGGGAGTCTCGCTCTTGCTCAGGGTGGTCTCAA
Source organism: Lepilemur ruficaudatus (assembly GCA_963574885.1). NCBI lineage: Eukaryota > Metazoa > Chordata > Mammalia > Primates > Lepilemuridae > Lepilemur > Lepilemur ruficaudatus. The sequence goes on along the minus strand of CAUYRT010006219.1, from coordinate 29,401 downwards.
ACTGAACTCCTGACATCAAGTGATTCTCCCTCCTTGTCGGATCCCAGAGTGCTAAGATTACAGTTGTGAGCCACCATGCCTGGTCCACTTTAGTACTATTTAAAACAAAATAGTCTGTCATGAAGGACAATTAATTCCTTGGAGTTAGATTGATTTATCCAGGTGCTATATACAACCTGTTGGGGATATTGCAGAGGGGATGAGAGTTTGGAACAAATGTTGATTAACTTCTATCCCAACACTGAAGGCCAATAACTCAAATTATCCTCTCAAGAAATCCACAACTTGGCATGCTTTCCAGAACCTGCACCTGCAGAACCTACTTGTTACTTCTTTTTTTTTTGTTATTGTGCTAAGGTTAATTGGGCTGCTATGATTAGTAATGACAAAGGGCCAGGTAAGATGTTAGAATGAAAGCTGAAATGAAGAAAGTTGATATTTAAGGAAGAAATGGATGACTTGAAGAAGGTGCTACTGTCCTATCTTTAGTAAGGAAAAGTTAGATGAAAAACAGAAATATTGTGTTATAGCAACCATTCCAATCACTGACTTTTTTCAATGAGGAACATTTTTATTAAATTTAATTCCAGTAAAAATTAAATCCATTTAAATCCTCAGGAAGAATGTTGAAGGAACATTGCAGAACCTTGAGAAATAGCTATGGGCTCACATAGTTTCTGGCCTTTGAAAATGAATGATATACTTAAAACATACTTTAAAGTGAATTCTTTTTACTTGTGGAAAGCTAATTTTTGAACTGGAAATTTTTGTGATTAATGATTAAAGACCAGTCTCTCCAAAGTTTCCAATAAAATAGCATGTTTATTGCTTTCTGCTTCAATGATTTTCACAGGTCGGCATTACTTTCTTTGGAGTAACAGTATGCACAGAGTCAAAGATTAAGATTCTTATTGTTGTCATTCAAGGTTTTGTGTTTTAATGGGATGATTTGTGGCAAACTACAAGGACGTGATTCAGCCAAAGGAATGCTTGCATGTCTTTTGGTTTGTCTTCTCATAGCCCTAGAAGTGTTGCACTGTGTAATCACTGAGGAATGACTAACATTTAAGAAGTTTCTTCTCATAATAACTCACTTTACTAGATCTTAGAAGTTTTTGTTTTAATGTGGAATTTTAAGACTAAATGTTGATATCTGTTTTTAAAGTTTTTAAGGACTATAAATACTGTATTTAGTTCTCTAATGAGGGGAATGGGTGCTACAGTAGTTTAATTAAAAATGCTTGATTGAACTATTTTATCTTGTGGCAAATTGATTTTGTGGCTCCAAAAGAGATGACCCATGTAGCCTATGTTTCATTTCAAGACAATTTGGCTATGCTCTTCCTGTCTAATGAGATGTTTTATTGTTTTGCTATTGTATCATCAGGAATTTCCTTGAACTTGAAACTTTGATTCTATTTAAACTTTATGATTTTTATTCTGAAAGAAAATACATATATATGTATATATATGTATCATATGTTGGTATATATTATTTGTCATTTCAAAAAATAGCTCAGAAATAATTCTATTTTGCAACATTTTCTTTTGGCAAATCTCAGAGCAAATTGTTTATATTTTAAATCTATTTTTCCTTAGTGATTGGTAGGCCTGGTAGCAGATATAAGTAAATTGAAAGAGACAAAGTTAATTAGTTTCAGCATATAACATGCTGGTACCCATAAATATTTAAAAGTTCCCACTGCTAAATAAACAGACAGCCAAATAAAACTGGGCTACAGTTTTACAGGTTCCAACCTCTATCATATTAAGCTTTAAAACTGATATATGGAAAAAATCTAAATGGATTAAACATGAACATAATGGCAATGTTGTTTATTAGATTGCTATAGTTCCCCACTCTCAGATAATTAGCATTCAGAACAAATACTTAGTGATCAACAAAATGCAAGGAGGGGAAGTAGAGCTTAAGAATTATGAGAAAAGATTCTTTTCTCCAAAGACTTATAAGCAGGTGTCCTTATCATGCACAAATATACACAAATACACGCCAACACATGCCATCCATCAACAACTGCTGCTGGTCTACCCTATAGACCAATTCTGTTCTTGGCTGATGGCCATGCATTTCTGGCCTTGGGCTTTGACATTGTCCTCAAAAAAGGAAACAGATGACTGTAGGAAACTGTTCCAGGAAGATGTAGGTCTAAATTATCAAAATAGCCAGCAATCCCAGGGAGAGAAATGCACTTATGTCTTACAGAGCCTGAAGCACTGCTCATGGTATTCTTTGATGGCAAGAAACAAATAATGGGTGGCATTAATTGATGAAAGAGACCTTGTAGGAACTGAGAAGTTGTTTCACATTAAGTCTGAATGTTCCTGCTTCCTGGCTACATGCTAGGAATTTTATGTTAGTAATACTGTAATATTAGTAATTAGTAACATCAGTGAGAACGAAGTTTTGAGGTGTATTCCAGAACGTTTGAGTACAAACAGATAGAAGAAAGGACCTGATTAGATTGAAATTCATACAGTCCATGTTCCTGGTTGGGGAGTTTAAATAGTGATATCAATTCTCCCTAAATTAGTTTAAAGTTTTAACATACTTAAACATGATGTCAATGGCATTTGGAGAAATATATACCCGTATTACTATGGAAAACAAAGAGAAGACATATGACAGAGTTAACTGATAAGACCCATTTGCCCATACCGCCCACTTCAAACACATGGCAAGTCTAGACAAAATATAATACAAAAAGCAAATATCTAAAAACGAGAGTGAGGGGAAAAACCCCCACCAAGAAATCAAAACAAAAAACAAAACCTTCCATTCAAAATGACCCCACAAACCAAAATTCCACCATACATAGCCAAACTTTCACAATGTGTGAAGAAGTTTAGTCTCAGAAAGCCATTTGTGATGGTTCATTTTATTGTCAACTTGAATGGGGTAAGGGATGTCCTGCTGTTGGGCTCAGACTGGATTACACTACTGGCTTTTCTGATTCTCTAGTTTGTGAACAGCAGATTGTGAAATTTTTGTCCTTCATAATTGTGTGAGCCAATTCCCATAATCTCTTTCTCCCCTTCCATCTCTCTGTCTCTCTCTCTCTCTCTATATATATATATATGTATACACACACACGCACACATTATATATATGTGTGTATATATATCTTATTGGTTCTGTTTCTCCAGAGAACCCTAATATATCTAATATATCATTTAACAAAATCAACAACAGAACATGGATTGTCCTCAGATTAAAATAATATTATAAATGGTTGGACAAAAACCTTAAAATAAATATATGTAGAATGCTCAAAGTTAAATTAAGGAATCAGAATAATAAAAAATGATATAAAAAGGTAAAAATAAATTAAAATAAATAGACATAAAATAAGTATTTAGAGGTTGTAAACTAAAAAAGTCACTAAAATTAAAGACTTTAAAAATAGAATATTCTGGATTGGACTTAGTTAAAGAGAGAATTAGCAAATTGAAAGATGGTATTGAAGAGTTTACTTACAGTGTCAAAAAGATAAGATATATGAAAGAGCAGTTGAGACATGGAGACTAGGTATTGCAGCTCTAATATGTGCCTAATAGAAATGCCAGAAAAGGGAATGGAAGAAAAATAATATTTGAAAAAATAATAGCTGAACTAGAGAAATATATGGCTTAACATAACAAAAGTACATTATAAATATTAAGCAGAATAAATTCAAACCAAGATATATTATGGTGAAACTGCTGAACATGAAAGAAATAAATAAAATTACTGAAGCTGCCAAGAAGAAAACATAAATTACATTAAAAGGAAACATTTTGAAACTGGTGACAAATGTCCTCGGCAACCATGGACGCTAGAAAATAATGGGGCAATATCTTTGAAGTGCTAAAGGAACATACCAGCCAAATTAAAATTATCAGTAGATAAACTATTATACAAAAGTAGGGTAAAACTAAAAGATGAAAGTCAAACATAAGAAGAGAGTTTACCCCCATGCATCTTTTCTAAAGTATTTAAAAGTATTAAGAACACTGAAAGGAGAGTGGAGGTAATGGAGTCCAGGAAACAGTTGTAAAGTCAGAAAATAATATATTTTAAAAAGAAACCATTAAACGTAATTTACTATTTAAAGATAATTAAAAACTTTGCATTAAAAAGAAAAATAAAACTCTACATAACATCAACAAGATTGCAGGTACAGTGGCTGAAGAGGCAAATTGCAGTCATCTGAGAGGAAGATAGAAGTATTGAAAAAAGTGGACTGTTAGAAACATCTATATACATGTAAAAAAAATTTTAAGAGTAACTACCAAAACAGTAAAAATGCAACATATAGCTTCTAAATCAGCAGAGGAGGGAAAATGGAGAATGTGAAAATAAAATCAACTCTAAAAAAGGCACTAAAGGAGGAAAAAAAGAGGACCAAATAAGAAGAGTGATAAAAAGCCTCAAATAAGATGTATAAGTCAATCGAAATATATCAATAGTTAAATATCAATGCATTAAACTCATAAATTAGAAGAAAAGAGAATTATCCAATTAGATTTTTAAAAATCCAGTAATATACTACTTTTAGACACAATTTAAACAGAAGTACACAGAGAAGTTGAAAATCAAATGCTGGGAAAATATACACACACTATCACTACATAAGAGCAATATCAATGTCACAAACAGAATTTGAGACAAAAGTATTAATAGGGATTAAGAGGAATGACATAATAATACAAAGAAAAATTCATCAAGAACATAAATTATAAACTTCCAAGTACTGAACAAAAGGATCTTGAAATATGTAAAGCAAAAACTACAAAAATAATAAGCAAATTTGACAACTTCACAGTTATAGCAGGTGATTTAATGAAGCTTGCAAAAATTCACAGATCAAGCAGACACAAAATTAGTAAGGGTATAGAAGATCTTAACAATGAAATAACAAGCCTGATTTAATGGATATGTATGGAACCCTGCACCTTCTAATCAGAGAATACACATTGTTTTCAAACCCACATTGAACATTTACAAAAATTCACCGTGTACTAGGCCAGAAGGAATTCCAGTAAATTCCAAAAAATCAGTATATCTATCAAATTCTCTCACTATAATAGAATATTAGAAATCAACAATTAAAAAGTCAAAACATACATGTTGAAAACATATAGGAAAAGTTTAAAAAACAATGAGAAAAGAGTTGCCAATCATATATGAGAATATACAGATACAATAATAAAAACAGTGTTGCCCATTCAAGAATTGACAGCCCAGAAACAGACAATAGAATATGTAGAATTATGTACATAGTGTATAAATATATATTTGTGTATGGCATAATAATTGCATACTAAAAAAAGAGATTCAGTAAATTGTATTGAAACAATTATTTCACATTTGAAAAATTATTTTACACCTTCATTTTGTACTATACACCAAAATCAATTCCAGATGGACTAAACAAGTCAAACAAGTCAAGACAGAAAATAAGCAGAAAATAATAGAAATAAATATCATATCTCTAGGTAAGAGAATATTTTTTAAGCCTTGAAGCAAATAAACTATTTGATATGCAAAAGATAGATTTGGTTATATAAGCTTTTCTAAAAACAACTTCTGTACATTAAAATGTCTGAAAATTTAAGAAAACAGAAAACAACATTTGTAGCACAGATTTGAATAAGGACAATATCTGTAACTATAAATATCACATACAAATCAATGAGAAAAACATTACAAACTTCAGTAAATAAATGAGCATTGGAAAAAAATGGATTATTCACAGAAGGTGAAATACATTATAAATTTTTAATTTTCTATTTAAACAATAAGATTTGATTTTTCTCTGATCAAATTAGTCAATACCTTAAGAGTCTGTGAATCTCTGGTGAGATGGTCTGTCCTGTGCAGAGTTGGTCCTCAGTTTGGCAGTCTGCATCGAGGTGCTAGTAAAGTTTTACTTCTAACCCGAAGTATGGACAAAATTTTATTCACAATGACTCTTTCACCTCTTTGTATGAGTAGTAAAAATGATCAGATCCTGATTACAAAGGATTTGACTATATTATGATTATAGAGTTTGATTATATGAAGTTATATTTATATTCCAGGAAATAGTATAATACTATGTTTTGTCATAATTTAAAATAAATCAGCATATTGAACTATTGATGCAGTATCATTTTAACTACATAAAAAATTAAAAGGAAATACATGAACATTTTAACTATATTCTTCTTGGAGTTGAATGGTAGGTAATTTTTATTCTTTCAAATGCTCTCTTGTATTCTCCATGTAGACCATTTATTACCTTTTATTAACAAGTAATTAAAGTGAAAACAAAAGTAAGCTAGAAATGGAATAACTGGCCAGCTAAAACTTCAAAGATAAAAGAAGTAACAATTTTAGAAATCTTAGAAACTCCTAGAAGACTTGCCTAGCAACCAAGACTTTTGTCTGCTTTTTAGAGGTTGTATGACCTAGCCCAGGCAAAAAAAAAAAAAAAAAAAAAATCACATAAACAAAAATAATATTTTTATTTCATTTAATGCAAGTATTTACTGAATAATTCTTAGGATGGTGCTTAAAAACATTTACGAACAGTGAAGTTATACTCTGATGTCTTATCATATAATTGGATTTCTCATTCAATTGTTAGTAAATATTTTTTCAGTAGCCAAATCCCTGCTCTTACTAATGTTTATCATGTATTTTGATGTTATTGTTTCTCCAGGACCAATGAGTTCATTGAACAGCAAATGTTTACTGACACATTTTGTTCAGGTAGCTCACTTCTCTCTGGCTCAGTTTCTGATATGTAGAATGAAGGGTGTGCTTTTCAAACTTTATTGTGTACGTGAATGAATTGGGGATCTTGTTAAACCACAGATTCTGGGTCAGTAGTTGGGCATCGAGAGTCTGCATTTCTACCCAACACTTATTTTTAGTAGCAGGATTCTAGAGAACTCTGAGGCACCCAGCATCTTTAAGAAGTCGATGATTTCATCCCCTACTGTTAAGGGAATTCCTACAGAGGTGTGGGGCTTAGGACTAGTTATGCTGTAAAGGGCCTCTTCTTTGTCTCCCTACCAACAATTTTATCAACTTGAGATTTTTGGCTGGAGGGCAGAGGTGGGAAGTGACATCTGCCAGCTTGTGACTGTCAGTATAGAAGAGACAGTTGAATGGTGACAGCAGAGGGAGGAGGAAATGGAATCACAAGCTGACATGAGTTCTGTTTTATTGACCCTGAATCCTCCCCTGCCTTCTCACTGGAACTAATTAAATAGGTCCATCAGGCTGATATGTGACACAGCTTCAATCCCACCAAATTGTAAGATTACATTCAACTGTCGCACTCTCCCAAGCCCTCGGGACTCTTTTAGCCAGTGGACTCATGCCAGGCACTGAAGGCAACAGAAAACAAGGAGGCCTCATTTTTTTCTCTCTGGAGGGGCTTACACCGTGTTTGAGGAGGCAAGAAAGCGGGAGAAGCCATGAGAGAAAGTGAGAAAAATTGGGGTATTGTCCCTTACTCCAATCAACTGAGGACATAACGTTAACCTTGCTTTGTTTGAAGAAATTTTTGGGTGGTGTGAATTTTATAGGAGGAAACATTGCATCCGAATGGATCCTAATCAAGTTAATTGAACAAAGGGAAGAGTTCCAAGAATACCTTTATTACTAGATGAGAACATTGATTTTCATTGCAAGACATAGACCCTAAGGATGAAATGTGAACTTACAATAAAGTTGATATTCCACTTTACATTACTATGAGGATCAAACCACATATTTGGATTATTAATAAATGATGCAAGTTCTAAATTTAGAATATTAAACTATTTTTTGTTTTTACTTCAAAAAGTATATTTGAAACAATTATTGGCCACCAGAGAAACAAAGAAATTTGGTCTGACAGTTGGTAAAGCAATTGAAAACAATGGTTTAGCATTCCTGTTGTTGAAAGTGTTATTGAAAATACTTTTATTGGCCTGACATCAGAAGTGCACAGTGTGACCCTGTGAAACCTATTGCACAGGAAACTGATTTCAAATTAGTTCACAGAAAAGCTCTTGTGTCCTTGGATAACATCCATGTTCTGCCCAGTGGACTTTTTCTTCTGTAGGCTGCTCTGCCGTTAACGGCAGCTGTTTCAGAAAGGGAAAGCTTCAGGGTAACAAACGCTCAGTTTTTTGTGAGACAACTCTCAAAGGGAAAAAAAGATTAATGTTCCCAAATTAGGAAATTTTAAACTCTACGAAATTCAGTGGTAGTGGTTAAAGCTTTTAAGTGCCCAAGGTGGAATTTAAGCTACAGAGTTATGGAATTTCCATCAGGATTCAGGGAGATAGGAAAAGACCAAGGAGGTTTTGGGGAAAAGGTCCCTAGACCCCTAGAATCTGACTGATCCTCACAAGGCTCAGAAGGCAATATCTACAGCAGGGCCCAAGGTTAAACATACTTCTATGAGATGCTATGAGTTCCCTCCCCACATCTTTGCCCCTCAGATATTAAATCACTTTCAGTAAGTTATATCATTTCCCCCCAAAACTTTTCTCATTTGTAATCTTTCTTGAAAACCAAACTAGAAATTGCTTTCAAAAGTACATCTTTAAAAACCTTCTCAGTGACCTTACAGCATACCAAGTATTTAGGTCAGTGAGATTTTGGAGTATTTTCCAATGTAAATGAGAAAGTTTTGGCACACACTCTGGGCTGCAAATTAAGATCAGGCTTGAATGAAGCCTACATAGTCTTTCAAGTAAAATCTGGGGTCATTTTGGAGGACTGGAATCTTTTTCAGACCTGGCCTAATCTGCATTTATCCTCATAGAATTCTGGTGAAAACAATTGATCCCCTTTCCAGGAAGGATTTGATGGCTTGGATATCAGAACCTTCTGGGTTCGTGTCCACCGCAGACAGTCCCTCCTCTCAAGGGCACAGCCTTCCCGGGTGGCACACATCCAATGACTGATGGTAATGGGATGTAAAGGACCAACCACATGCACTCTATGAACCACATGCACTCTAGCTCCCTGGTGGGGGATTGGCTGAGCCTTTGTTGTCCTGTATCATGGTTTGGCATATATCTATGCGCAATGCTGCCCCTGTCCTGCCCCCCCCTTAAACATGAGTTGATTTCTGCATCCAGAGAAGCCAGTCTGAGACATTACCAGGAGTGGTCCTAGAGCACAGGTGATAAGATGGAGCTTTGGAATTGGATCACTTGCTGCCCAGTCAGCAGTGAGGACTCTGATACTGGTGGTGAACGGGACACAGTGCCCCTGGCACTGGCTGTGCTGGTGGAATGGATTTCACTGGCAGGTGTGATTTATCAGACATGTTGAGAAATGTGAGGAAATAGTAACTATAAAGAAAATGACATTGGATGGCTATTGCTTAGCAACATCAATACATTTGAAGATAAAGAAAAGCTACAGGTTAAGAAAAAGTGTTTCTATCAATAGACAATGAGCTGGGATTCAGACAAAGAAATAAGGAAACACATTTCTAGGCTACAGAGCATTTTGTATAGATGACAATTCTCTGGAAGACTCAAAAAAAGGGTGGGATTAGAAGGGAATAAAGATATCAGAAAAGCAAAAAACAAAACAAAACAAAACAAAAAAACAAAAAAACACACACACACGCAAAAGTGAGAGATTCTCCCCATTGATATAATTTGTTGAAATAAAGCTGATTATTTTCGGTCATTGTTCTTACCAGACTTTTTTACTTTCTTACCTTCCTTTGTGGTTTTCAAGGGATTATCAATATCTACATTTGTGAATTTCAGCTGGAATATTCAAATCCTTTTTACATATAAGTGTATCAATAGACTCTTCTTCATTAAGCTATTTGTCATGATTGCTAATAACTAGATGTGCAAAGTGATAACGCATCTCTTTTGTTCATATTAGAGACAACTCTTGAATTTCTTTGATCTGAATGCATTCCACATTGCTCATCCCAAATGCAGAAAATATGAGCGTTTTTTTCTGCCTTTATTATCTTGTCAAGTAGAATTAAGGCACCGAATGAACATAATAAGCATTTTGTATTGGGTTAAACACTGTGTTTCTCAATCTCCTGATGGAGAAAGAAACTCTCCTTTTCCTGAGTATTTTCAGAACCTTTTAAAATTATTTTTGAAATAAACAAAGTTAAAACTACCAAAAATTAGAAGGTGAATGCTGAGGATATAAGAACATCGTTTTAACTAATGTCGTGTGGAGATATAAAAATGATACCTGAGAGACATACATTACATCCTTCATGTTTATTTATGGATACTTTTATGCATTTGCCATTTTAAAATAATAGAAATTATCTAAGAAAGTCTTCATGGGAAAAGAGACAGAAATGTTCACTTACTCTTAGATGAAGGAGATCTCTCAAGCAACCTATGTAACCTACACTGAGTGGGTTTGTTAAGGATAGCATAAACAGTGTAAGATTTGGGATTCCTTTTGGCTACAGATCTTGAGCATTTATTAAAAATTATTATTGAACATTTGGGTATCCTCTTTTATAAAATGACTGCTCATGGTGTTTATCCATTAAAAATTGGTTTGCCTTCCCCTTATTGAGCTATAGTGGTTCTTCATATATTTTGGATACAAGTCCTTTGTGAGATGTATGTATTGAAAAATTATTTCCCCTTTCTGTGACTTTTCATTTTCTTAATGCTGGATTTTGATAAAGAATTTATTAATTGAATGAAGTCTAATTTATCATTGCTGTTCTTTATGATTAATGTTTGTTGTGTGTCTTATTTAAGGCTACCCCATGGCCATTAAATATTCCATGTTTTCTTCTCACAGCTTTATTATTCACAGTTTTTATATTTAGATGTATAATCCATTTGAAATTATTGTAAATTAAGGGTCAAGTTTCATTTTTTTCCCATATGGATATCCAACCATTTATTAAAAAGATTTTTTGTATGTATGTTCCTGAGATAGATTGAGCTATAAATCACTTTTCTTCTAATATCCTTGTCAGGTTTTGTTATCTGAATTACGCTGGCCTCACAGATGAGTTTAGAAATGTTTCCTGTTTCTCTATACTCACAAAAAGTTTATGTTAAATGTTCAGAAGAATTTACCAGTGAAGCCATCTGGGCAGTTTCCCAAACCAAAGTCCTGCTGGGTTGCCATTAGAACCCTCTAGGTATTCTCTAGTCTACCTGTGCAGCCCCCCTCCCCATTTTTTGCTTGTTTGCTCAGTTATGAAGCCATTTTAAAGCACAAAAGAAGAAAATATTTCAAAAGATTTCAGAGAGTATTCAGATTAATTCCATAGAAGAAATTCTAGTTAAAGTTTAGAAAACTAGGAATCATGTGTCATTTGTCCATTTAAGTGGATTTAAGTGAATGGAAAAGAGGGCAAAAATTGTATGTATGTGTGATAAATGTCCTTCTCTTTTCGTAAAATAAGAGACCTGTGTCTGTGACCTATGGACATATTTACTTATTTATTTGATTTCTAAAAATGTGCCTTTATTAATGGGCCACTGGGTGTTGATAAACACTAAGCATGGTCATTAAACAAGCAAAATGGCATGGCTCTGATGAACTGTGGGAGTTTTTTTCAGACAGAAATGACTATAGTCCTATTTAGGAGAGTGGTAGAGAATAAATATTAATGGGTAGGTTGTCTAGGTATCTAACAAATATCACCACGGTCTGCTATAGGAAGAAGGGAAAAAGGACTGCTTCCATTAATTTAGCAATCCATTAAGTGACTTGAAAAGGATTAGCTACTGCAGCACGTTGGAATTTCCTACAGAGAATCAATCTCATTCTCTCTCTGTCTCTCTCTGTCTCTCTCTGTCTCTCTCTCTCTCTCTCTCTCTCTCTCTCTGTCAGTTTTGACTTTCTATACTTACACTTCAGCTCTTTGGGCATCCCAGACTCCCATCCCTCCTGCTAACACAGCTTAATTACATGGTGCAGAATAAACCCCCATCTCCCAACAAAATCAAACAAAAACTATATGGTAAAACAATTCAAACAGGCAGAAAATAAACCAATAAAGTCTATGTGAAGAGATACTATGATGATGCTTCATGTGGAGTTGTGTAGAGAGTGCAGACCAGGTATAGGCCTTGGAGTGTGGACTCCCCAGGGACTAACGGGACCCTAGGAGGTGGAAAAAAATCACTGGAAAAATAGGAAGAAAACTTGGGAGTTTTTAGGGAAGGTTTTAGAACAGGGAGAAGTGGTTGCAGTATGGATACCTTTGAGCTTCTGAGCTAAGGATATGTAACTGGGGATAATTTTATAGGCAAATTAAGTTACAGCTCAAGAAGCTTTAAGCAATTAGATGGATATGACCTGAAAATGGAGGTGACCCTGTAGCTCAAAGAGAAGACATTTCACTTTCTCATCAGCAAGGAAGCTGAGAGAAATAGCTCTGCTTTGCAAGGAAGATGTAAGTACACAAAGGTTACGAGAGGGCTTGCAAAACTGTCAGAAAATGTCATCACAATGGTCAACTTATGCCAGAAAGAATATATTGGCACAAATTCATGTAGCTTTAGCTCCCCTGCCTTGTGTGTAGTGAAATGTCTGTGTATTCTGTACAGCTGACTGAACCATCCGGGAGAGGATCACGCTCCAGAATGGGTGTAGTTTCTACAGGGATAACTTCTGGCCTGCTGGGTGTTAGAGGTAGAGGAAAACCCAGGTAAAACTGTAGAAAGCCTTTTTGCAACACCCTTGGCCACCTTATAGGGCCCTAACCTCACAGTCAAGACAAAGATTGTTTACCAAGCTTAGAAGGGATCCAATTTGGTAGGCTACAAGAATTTCTCGTGTAACCTCTTATCAGTGTCCTGACCTCCAAGGCAGGATTTACAGCTTTGCCTTCTTGGCAGCCTTTGTAACTGCATCAGCCCAAACCGAACCCCCTGGGCCCTGATATCAGCAGTCTGGGATTTTCTGTCTGATAATAGTATTTCCCAGCTGTCACCAACTGTGTGAAATTGTTCCTGACTGCACTTCGTGAAACCAGACCATTAGATGTACCGAATCCCCTCCCCTGCTTGCCAGTCTCCATGAAGCAGGTGCTGACTGTGGTTCTTTCTCCTGTGCCTGCCTCACTGGGGGACCTGAATTCACACACAGCTTTGCTTCCTTTCCAGAAACAAATCAGAAATACTTTGCTCAGCCTCTTGAGGTGAAGTGCTCTATGAAAGAGAGGGATGGAGCTTGATCTCAGCGTGAAATGTGGTTCTTGAGGCTATTCTAGTATAAAACTCAAAAAAGGATCCCTTCCCAACACTCTCTCCACCCCCCCCCGCCCATTCCTTGTGGTTATGCTAGAGACAAGAAATCAGTTGGCAGGGAGTGATTAAGATTGAAGATTAAGCTACACTTGAAGAATACAGTAACCATTTTTCTAGATGGTGGGGAGGGGGTGGATAACCACTAATGATTCTGAAATAGTCCACTTTTTTCAGCCCTAAACAGTAATTTTCTTTATGGCTTACATGCTGGCAAGTGAAAGCACATCTAGGAGACCATGCAGGTTAGACAGGCCAGAGGTGCCTTCCAAAAGGGAACAGCCAATTCCATTTGTCCCTTGCTATTGACCACAGAGAGTCAACTCTGGGAACCTATTGTTGACCCTCCTCTGGTTCCTGCTGAATGAGATGCAGTAAGAGTTCGAGCCCACACTGAGTTCGTTAAAGCCTTGCTGGTGGGTTCGTTTATTGCTAACCTCATTGAGGTCACATCCTCTCACACTGCTCTTCTTTTTTGAAGCTGTAGCAGGTGCTTGGTGTCATGGAGGGATTGCTCTTTGACAACTCTGTCCTCTCGGACAAAGAGAGGAAGTTGATAAACATTGACTGAGCTTGTGAGTGAGGGGATGTGAGGGCCTTCTGGCCAATATCGGTCAAGGGAATGTGGAAGAACAGGGCAACCAATGAAGGAAAACAGAGCCTAGAAGAGTGGGCCAGGAGGAAGAGGGGTCCGATGGAAGAGGGGTTTGATGAATGAAAGTGGATGAGGATCTGCAAGGGGGGTTGGAGAGTTCATAAAACAGTTCTCCCTAGAAGCTGAAGAGGAAGCTGTATCCCTTCCTGCTTCTTCTCATCTGCTCGTGCACACCAATGGTAAGACATGAGCAGGAAGAACTGAGTGACTGACTCAAACTTATATTAGGAGGTAAAGCCACCAGACCCCTCGCCACTCTTCCTTCTAGGTTGTGTGTGTGTATGTGCTAAGTCTGTTTCCTTAAGAGTTCTCATGTCCATCTCTTCTTGTCCATTCCAGTGGCATGCCTTAATTCTGACCCTCACATCATTTCCTGCCTTGAAGCCTGGATTGATCTAACTCATTTCCCAGCCTCTCGTAGTAAGTGTCCAATCCATTACCAACATTGCAACCAGAGAGATCTTTATAAAACACAAATCCCACTGTCTTACTGCCTTGTTGACAATTCTTCAGTGGTCCCATTGCACCCCAAACTTAAGGCCTACGAGACACTTTATGGTCTCCTCCCTGCCTACCTTTTCAGCGTATTTCTTGTCAGCCTCCCAGCACTGCTGAACCACTTCTAGCCCAGAGATTTATGATATGTTTCTGACCTCTGTGCCTTTCCACAAATGGTTCCCCATGCCAGGAATCCCCTGAGTTTTTTCTCTTCACCAACCTTCTACTCCTATCACCTGGGGGACTCCTACTTATTCTTTTAGACTTTGCTGAGCTATCATCTGACCTGAGGAGCACCCCTGGCATCCCCAACTATTGAGGTGCCCTTTCTGAGTGTTCTTTAGCACCCTTTATTGTAGCAGTTATGACAATACCTAAACACTGGTGCTAGCTTGCTCTGCTCTCCTCTGGACAATTACCTTCTCAAAAGCAGAGCTTAAGGCTAGAATAGGAAAGGGCACATAGTGAGTATTCAGTAACTATTAGGAAAAAAAAGCAATAGTGATAGAGAGGTATAAGGAGACTATACCGGAGATGTTGATCATTGCTGCCCTGCTCATAGCCCCTTCTGTAGCATGTGATCCTGTCCTTCAGGCTGAATGGATTTGAACCGTCCATGGTCTGGCTTGGAAAAACCAGCTGAGTCCATTGAATTCATTTCTTGGGGCTTTGGCATTGGGGAATGAGAAATTGAGTGAATTAGAAGAGGGAGCTGGAGCTGAAGGCATGATGTAGAATCGGGACACAGAGGCATGATGGAAGCAGAAATTACAGAAGTCAGTGAATAGAGAGATACAAATTGAGCAGATGCACACAAAAAAAACAGAGATGGCATGAGAGAAAAGTCAGAGAGAGAGACAGAGAAACAGAGAGAGAGAAAGAGAGAGGGAGTCTTTTGTGATTTCTGTCACTTCCAGTGTCCCATTTCTTGGGTGGATTCCTGCAAGATCTCTATATTTTAATAGTAAATATTTATGGGAACTACTCTGAATAAAATTCTGTTCCTTGTAAGTAAAGGAGTCTAAACTGAAACATAGAGGGGAGGGAAGCTGAGAGAAGAGTAAAAGAGAGACAGAAAGGAAACGAACAAATAAGAATTGTTTTATACTCCCAACTTTTCCTTTCTCCTAGACTTCTCTGTTTGCTTTGGGATTGACTCCATGCCAGAAAGGAACAAGGAAACCTCCCCGCTCTGCTAGCCCTGACCAGGGAAAAAGTCCCTCCAGTGTTTAATATCTATCATTTCCTCCCTCCTGTGGGCTCACTTTGGTCCCTGCTTCATTGCATTGTCATTGTGAATTATGTACAAATAAACAGAGGTCGGAGGAAACACTGTAAGTCCCTGGTGCTAACACGAAGAAACTAATTAAGGAAGTTAAAAATGTTAAAACCTTATTGATCTCCAGATATAGTTCATATAAGCCTAACTTCAATAAGAAAAAAAATACAAAGAAATATTTGGGGCTTTAGAAAACTGATTACTAAATGTTTTTAAAATATGCATGAATTAAGTATCAATGCTATCAAAGAAAACTTGTAAAATAAGTGATGAAAGGCAAAGATTGTTTTGTTTCTAATTTTGTATCTAAAATATTGTTTTATAGGTTTCTTGTGTGGTTAAAACTTTATATTTTATTATGCAAAATTGATTTAAGGATTTATAATGCCAAGAAATATAACTCTTATTTACTATTTTCTGGATTTATCAAAAGGAATATCTTGAAAGAATATCTCTCGGCTAATTCTCAGTAAAGAATAATTAATATACTTATGTGATATTCCAAAAAACTGATGGGAAAAAGTAATAATTTATATGTAGTTGGAAGCATAGCTAATGTTTTAATAAATTTGTAGGAAATAATTGAAAATTTATAATAAAATGTTAGATTTTGGCACAAATTTATTAACTATATGTGATAGTTATAACTATATGTGACAGCTGTCATGGAAAGACTTTCTTGGGGAAAAAAATCCCCAAAGCGTGTTTGTATGGGGATGACCAAAATTTCCAAGAAGGGTGGCTTTTGACTTGTTAAATGAGAAGATTTACATTTAATCCTTGACTTCTTTCTTTATAAAGAGTAGAAGTTAGAAAACTGCCAACTAAAATAATGTGTGTGCAGTATAATATTTAATGAATCCTTTGGGGAATTCCATATATTTTTAAAGCAATTTCTTTCTTAACAAAGAAACACATTAAGGGATAGGTTCTTTTCTACAGGAGCATTTTAGCTGTGTTATTCTTTATTGTGTTGTCTACAGCTAATGTAAACAGATCTGATTATATATATTCATAAGAGTGTAAGTGAAGAACCTATTTTTCCATCAAGGGACATTATTTCTAAATGTTAATCAGGTATGGGTCATACAAGAAGAAAAATAAACAACTTGATTTTTGTTAGAGAAATAAGAAATGTTCAATTCATCTGTTTAAAACCTAACTAGAAAGAGGGAAACATCACTATGGATCCCATGGACAGAAAGAGGATAACAAAGACAAAGTTTATTAATTTAAAAAAATTGACTGGAGAACTATATTCAATAAGCACAGAAAATAGTATATTGTTTTAATCACACGTTCTAACCAATTCAGGGAGAAATGGCACTCTTATGGTCACTGGCTCCTCCCCATTGCTCCATTTTCAAGGATCCAATTTCCAAAACTTACATCGCTGTCTATTCTTCCCCTAGATCTAACAAAGGGAACTTGGTGAAAAGTCATGAAAAATTTTAGAAATGCAATTTTACAATATGCACAATAGTTCTGCTGGCTTTAATCACAAGAAACTGTTATCCTTTAGAGACTCAACTAGAAAACCTCTAACAGGACCAGATGGAATTTCAACTACTCAATGAAGCAACTTGTGACTTAATGTTTTAGCATCTTTGTGGTCTTTGAATCTAGTCAAAATTATTTTCTCTCAAAACTGACAGAGATCTCTAAATAGCCGTGATCCAGATCCAATCCTAAATCATGATTCACTTATTGATTTATGTATCATCTAAGACCTATAAATATCATTAACTGGACAACATTTTGTTATTGCTTATGTGGTTACAGAAATGCTAAGAGAAAGTATTCTATTATAATTTCATGACTTGAGTGAGAATTTTAGAAGTAGGAAAGGTCTTAGGAACCATTTCATAAATCACCTCATTTTACAGATTAGGGAACTGAGTGATAGTGAATTTAGTGACCGTACCAAAATGTCATAGCTAATTAGTAGCAAACCTAGGATTAGAACCTAATTTCTATAAATTAAGAGTTCTGAGTCAAGAGAATACAAAGTGTTGACCTCAAAATGGAAATAGGAAAATATTTGAACACTTAAAGGTTTTAGCGATCAAAATTTTGAGCAAGATGAATTAGCAATTTGACCAAAAGTAGTTAATTTATCAACTCAAACTTTCTTTGATTTGATATAGCTTGCTTGTAGCAGCAATGCACTGTAACACAACTCAAAGAAACAAGAAATTTATTGCAGGATATGACTTCAGTTTGGATCTCTCCTTAAAATAGAAGCTAGTTCTATTTAGAGAGCAGGTGTGTTTTTGCGGAAAAACACACCAGCTTTACACTTTGAGTACATTTCAATAGAGCACTCAATTCCTGACAAAGGGGAAAGAGAAAATATGCTGAATATTTAATAATACGATGCTTTGTGGTTTCTCCCAAACCTCAACATGAAGGCAGTATTTGTTTGTCTTGAGTGATGATTATATTTGATGCATTATATTCCATTTGGTATGTTACCCATACCATGTCAACATCATTACTGCTGTGAGAGAAGAATAAAGCAAAACTGTAGTTGTTTGTGATCCCAGAGAAGATAAATAATATTTTCGTTGTTGTACAGATCAGTTTTCACAGATAGAATGCATCTTCACCAGAAACAAGCAAATAATAAAGTATTCCCCTTACTTGAGCTTGCCAACATGTCCCTTCCCTAAGAAGACTCTTCCTTCAAGAAAGAATGTTTGATTGTTTCTTTCACTTTACCTAATTCGTTGATTTACTTCCCATTTTATAACAGAGGATTCAAGAACTTTTGTTAGTATGCATTTAGATTTCTATCAAAAGCAAGGCTGGAGGCTCCCTACCTTGAACTTCATTCAAATATTTTGAATCTCCCTGCATGACATTTTTTTCTCTTGCCCAGTCCCCAAAAGCTATTCTAATTTTAACTTTTCTCCTGACAATTCCTCTAAAGAAAGAACCTTGTGTTTTGAACTAATACTCATTATGGTGTAGCAAAAGCAAGCAGTGTATTGATTTTTTCCTCTAATTATTCTTTGCTTCTACTTAAATTAATATTGACATTTTGAAAGTATTTTATCATATCTCAAAAATTTAGTGCTAAATGTAAAAATTGCTTTGGTTACTTATGGTGAAACATTCAAACATTCTTTTTTATTTTTGGTCACAGTCCCTTATAGTGTTGAACTATCAGGCTGTTCCCTGAGCATTTGTTCATTTCTATGATTTGTCTTCTTTATACTTATGTATAAAGAATTTGCACCAGGCATGCAAATAACTTTGAAAAACCATTAGGTGGCAGAAATTCTATATTGATCGGCCATTCTTAACTTTTATAATTTCTCCTTCCAGACTCTCCTGCTTATCCTACTGCTTCTTATCAATGAGGACGAGAGTGCTGTTGCTTTACTAAAGCAGTGACATCAAGATCGTGTGCACACTCCCATCACCCAGCACACCAAACCAGAAAGGACGGGCATGGCTGTTTTAGGGAAAGTGGGATAATTTATGTGAGAGGAATTTGTGATTGCAAAATAAAATAGTAAATTTGTAAATCCTAGGCATTGAGTTATTATTAGGAGTTGTTGAGGCCAGGGACAATGGACTGGCAGGCAGGACACTGATCTCTAAGACTAAATTCTGCCACTAACCACTTATATGGTGCTAGGAAGAGCATTTAATTATCCTTTTTTCTTTGTGCTTGTATCACTTCAAAAATTACTAATAGTCTAACACCAAACCTATCATGTTATATTATAATGACTTGTCTATATATCTTTCTCACCTATTAAAATTATGTTATGCTTAAAGATAAGAACCACATTGCACACATTTCTGCATCACTCATGCACAGCCCTGTTCCTGATACAAAGTAAATGCTGGAAAGAACTTCGGCTGGTGAATACAATTAACAAATCTGTGACTCTAAGATTTTATTGCTTAATTCTCATGAGGCCTGTCTTGACTTGTTTAAGACCCTATGTACAAAGCCTGGTGCCTGTTTTTTCCACAGCTGATTGGAAATAAGCTCTGCGTAAGGAAGTGAGATGGAGGATATTAAGGTGCAGGGGATCATTTGACAGACAAAACCTCCGTGAAAAGTCAGCAGCAGGCAGTGTTTTATAAGATCACTGTCAAAGTTTAAACATACGCATGTGAAGCTCCCACTGACATGAGAGTTACGCGTGTGTCAACGTCTGCCAAGCTGAGGCCGCCTTCCCTATTTCTGTCAGGCAGCTCACCTCCCACGTGAAAACCACCACAAATGCTTTTACATGCTGTTTTCTTACTGCATTTTTAAGCTGTGCCCTTGCATGGGCACTATTTCTAGCTGGTCCTTTTTTGTGATACAGGTTTCATCTGGGTCAAATGGCAGGGGCTGGTTGGGCACTATGTTTAGCAAGAGTTCACTAGGAGGATTCCACGAGAAGTTTTCCAAGCTTATGTCTAAGTTCTATAGAAAGGCGTGGTCTAGGTTTGTGATGTGGCAGTACGCGTGCCAAGGGTTCACCCTCTCTGTTGGGTATGTTTGATATTAATAATATCTGGTATTTATTAAATACTTACTATGCCAGGCATTCACTCCTGTGAAGCACTTTTTAGCTATTAGTTCATTTGGTGCTCTCAGTAATCCTCTGAGGTATGTACCATTATTAAACCATTTCACAGATGAGGAGACTGATGCCCCAAAATGGTAAGTAATTTGTTCAAGGTCGCATGTCTACACAGTAGCTGGTCTGTGATTTAAACACAGGTCATTGTTTCCCTGGGCCTGTACACCTGACACAATACTTTCTGTCCAGATATAGTCACCAGGAAGTATCTTATTTCTCTGTGATAATCAACAACAACAAAAAATTGATGAAAATATGAAGGCTCTCAAGTCCTCTGCCATCTGCTGTGGCCTTTTTTTAAAGGGACAAACTAGCAGCAATGGCAGGGGGACTCTGCCTCTTTTCTGTGTGAACTTGAAATGGCATCTCCAACATATGCATCTTTACAAGGCATAAGTTTGGAAGTCTTAGGAGGCTGTGAGATTACTGAGTTAATTGCTATTTCCCACTTTCTTCTCCAGCAAAGACATTAGCCATGTTATTATCTGGCCAATGTTTTTGCTCTGAATGCACTTGCATCTTTAGTAAAGGCTCAGTAAGGTGGGGCCTACATCTCATTAACTTAACGGAAGTGCATCGGCGCATTCCGAGAGTTCATGGGATAGTGCAAAGATGGACTTCACTTGTTAGTATTTGGAACACAACAGAATACTATCACATGGGGAAAAATGGAAGATTTTTCAAATAAAACACACCAGTAAAGAGTTGGAGGGGCCCTACACCACAAACTGGAAAAGCTAGATCATATTCCTCCATCTAGCTTTTTATGAGATGAATGTTTGAACATTTACATAATGTAGACTAAGGCACCTGCTTAACCTTCATGCTGCATTTTTATTTATACATCCCTTATCCTTACAAAATAATACATTTGCAGTTCACCATATCAAAGTAAATGCTTTAACTTTTAAAAAGCAACACTTTTTGCCACACATTTTAGCAACATAAATCATTCCTGGTAAACTTACTTGAATTACAAATGAGCATTTCATTAGTTCATCCCCTGCTAAAATATCTGGGACCATTCCTTTCTATAACTTTTGCTGATGCTGACCTCCCCTTAGATGCTGATATTCCCCAAGATTCTGAGCTGGGTCCTAAGAATTTCTCTTTGCTCTACCCGCTTTCCCTTGTATCTTGCTCTCTTCATGCTATAGCCTATTGATTGTGAAGATTTTTTTTAAACACCCCTGCCCCAGTTCTTATTCCTATTGCGATGGTCTTAGTTTGGTCTAAATTCCACTGGTTTCTTCTCTTGGCCAAGGCAACAATACTTATAGGAGACTCAATAAGACAGGGCCTACACCTCACTGACTTGACAACAGGACATCAGCACATCTCAAGAACTCACGGCAAGGTGCATAGATGAACTTCACTTATTATCCTTTGGAACACAACAGAATATTGTCACAAGGAGAAAACTGGAAGATTTTTTCAAATAAAATATATCTCAGAAGTGATTGTATTAGACTGTGAGCAATGAGCAATTAAAAATTGCATACAGCATGATTCTGTTTCCAAACCATTTCTGAAAAGAGGTATCTTCAGGCAATGAAGAAAACACAATGATTTCTCTCTAAATTAGCACCATATTACATTAAAATAGCTAGTCTCTCTGGTGACAAAGTTCATCAGGACATTACCAAAATATAATCATGTTGCTAAACAGGCATGTTGTTGAGGGGATGAAGATCCATATGCTCATTGATTGACAAACATATTTTTGATAATACAATTTGGGAAAGATACTCATATGTACTTTTGCATTAATGCAGGGGTACCCTGTCGCCACAAGAAGAGGACAGGTGAACTGTCTCAGTGTAGAGACAGAATTTTCTTAGCCCACACCTCCACATCCATGTCTATTGAAGTGCACAAATGAATATCTAGTTAAGCTCAAAGTTCTTCATCATAAAATACAGGAGAAAAGGCTTTGGCTTAGAAGTTTTGTTTTGTTTGGCTTGTTTTAAGAGGTGGATCTTGCTATGTTGCCCAAGCTGGAGTGCAGTAGCTATTCACAGGTGGGACCATAGCACACTACAGCCTCAAACTCCTGTGCTCAAGCGATGCTCTCTCCTCAACCTCCCAAGTAGCAGGAACTACAGGCACCCGCCACTGCAGCTGGCAGATTTTGAAAATTGAAGTTGCAAAATGCCCTTATTCACATTTATCCTCATATGACCTACTGTGGTTAAATCTTTACATGGCTCCCTTTCACACATTTATTTTGTGCAGAAAAGTAACCTTATAAACCTGTCAGATTCAATAGACATTTTTTTACACAACTACTCTGTGCTAGTGTCTGTGTCAGATAACATTAGCCACAAAATAGACCCTGGGCAAATGACAGAGTTGACCTGTTAAATATAGTCATTTGATAGCATTCATTAGTACGCATGTTTAACAAAAATAACTGTTTGGTATAATAATATTATTTTGGTATAATAATTATTTGGCATAATAATTATTATTTGGCATAATAATAATTATTATTTTGGTATAATAAGTATTTAGATTTTAAAACCATATTGAGCTTCTCATAAGACCATTTGTAGTGTGAAAAGCAGAATATAGGGTATTTATCATCATGTTTGTTGTGGTTAGGTCACCTGGTTTGCCTGGAACAGTTCCTGCTGATACCTGTTGCCCTGGTGAAGTTATTAATAGGACTTCATTTTATTTTCAAAACTGTCCTGATTTAGATGTCAAGTTATATGATTGTCTTAGTCTTGGCACATGTCCTAGCTCGGACAGGCTCAGGCCTGAGATATGCTGTGACTGAGCAATACGGTTGAAGTGGGGATCAAGAAGAACAGGCTAGGAATGGGAGAGTTGAAAGACTTCAGGAACACGTAACACACTAAAAAGGCCAACGTAGTTTGTTTTGGTTCTAGAGGGTGTTACACAAGTTCCAGTCTGGTGGATGGGACCAGCAATAGGCAGTTCTCAAAACCAGTCATATGATCCAGTTCTACGTAGGACAAGACTCCCTGTGAATGCACAGAACAGCTGGTTCTGGTAGTGATGGTGGAGACTTACTGGCAGGAGCCAGATGAGTCAAAGTGGACTAACTTAAGGCACATCCCAGGGCTAGGATGCAAGCTGAGAAAACTGAGGCTTAGACCTCATTGTATGGATCAGGCCTTACAGCAGGAAGTAAGAGAGGGCTGCAATGCAGGGGGTTCATTTGGGTACACTGGATATGGGGTCCACAATAGAAAGAC
This sequence comes from Lepilemur ruficaudatus, assembly GCA_963574885.1. Taxonomy (NCBI): domain Eukaryota; kingdom Metazoa; phylum Chordata; class Mammalia; order Primates; family Lepilemuridae; genus Lepilemur; species Lepilemur ruficaudatus. Next base: position 5,890 of record CAUYRT010006219.1, on the reverse strand, counting down.
CTATTGCAGGTTCAATCCACCATAAGTGCTGCATCTCCTAATGATCAGTGTTGGCTCGAGGGCAGGAAGTGACTGAATAACAGGTGGAAGCCCTCGTGGTAACTACAGATAGAAGGGGCTGGGAAAAGGGTTGTCTAATCTCAAGGCAGGGTGCTTGACATATATTAGCTGTTTTATAAAGACTTAGTGAGTGAACAAATGCCCAAATGGTGTGGGTTTTACTCCCGAGAAAACCTCACGTGAAGAGAACTGTTAGTATAAATGCAAGCCAGAGTTTTTGAAGGGGCATCAAAGCATGGACCAGAAACTCACATGTCTCAAGGTCAGGAGTGTGATCTGACAGAACTGACGGAGGCGGGGGCTGGAAACCAGACTGGGTCACAGGAGGAGTGGATGGCATGAATGAGGAGGGCCCATGGCGATAGATGTCACCACTGGATGGCCAAGGCTTATCTATGTGGGTTTGCAGATGTGTGCAGCAGAGGTGTGTCTGTTATAGACACAGAGCTAAGCTCAGTGACAGGCAAAACTGACCCCAGGAAGAAAGCAGCTTTGTTTTCTGAAAACTGACCCAGTTACAAAGCATACAATGGAAAAACCAAGAAGGGCTAAGGTAACAGCCTGTTATATACCGATTTTAAAAACATAATAATGCCGGAAAGGCTTTTCTGCCCACACTGATTCACGTGGTGGGATTTTAATACAGATGCTAAGAGAACTTAAAAGCTTAAAATCAATATTGTAATTGTACCACTTTCTCCTATATATGATTCTTGTCCATGGAGTAAAAAGGACAACAGTTCATTACATACTTCCAAAAGAAAAAAAAAACAGTCTCAAACATTTTAAGCAAAAGATGTGGTGAGCACTGTGAAGGGGAGGGGCATGCTTGAAATGTACTTGGGGATGGGAATTAGGGGTATCAATAGGGGGTAGGAAATCCTCTAAAACTGATTTATGTGAATAGCTGCACAACTTGGTAAATTTACTAATAACCATTTAATTGTACACTTAAAATGGAGTAAAGACATAATATGTAAATTACACTTCAATAAAGAAAAAAAAATTGCCAAAGATTAAATCTAAAAAAAGAAAATGAAAATAGTCAAAGGTAAAATAGTTAAACTTTAAAGGTGATGACTCCCCCTGTGGAATATTAGATATAGAAACCTGTTTTCTTAATTTATTGAAAAGAAAAGTACCATATCATTTAAGGGGACTATCCAGTTGAAAGAGGTCTATAATTTGGGGAAACTAAGCGTTTCTGTTTATATAGATAAGATATATTAATAGATTATATTTTGGTCCATCCTGGAGGTACCATATCCAAAATCTTTTTCCAGATTTTATTATTACATATACACACAAATACACACACACATCTCCAGTTCTCATAACCACCCTACAAGGCAGTAGTCACCCTTTTATAGACGAGGAGACTAGGGGTGACTCCCCTAAGTCTAACTATGAGAGATTGGTGCAGGGTTTTACATCCAGATCCACCTAACCTCAAAGCCCACTTGTTTTCCATAAACTAATACCTCACTATGCCACTTCACTTTGATTATTTTACTTTCCAGTCTATTTCTATGTGTGTGCTAGGAACTCAATAAATAATACTTACTGGTTAAATTGTATAAATAAGTACATTAAATACTATCAAAGTTCCATTAAAATCTATAGGCTCCTAAGACTATGCATTCCTGTCATGGATATGTCCTAGGTACTTTTCATGGAGTAACCACTCAATAAACATTTGATAAAGGAAGAGTAAGAGAGAAAGAAGAGGGAGGGAGGAGAGGTGGAAGGAAGAATAATTACAGCCTTGGATGTTATTAATGTATGGTCATTGATAATGGAGAAAGGGGATTTGAAATATTAGCAGCTGGAGGTAAAGGTGATTTCGTAATTATCACCCAGTGTGGTAGGGTGGTACCTGAGGCTAAAGTCAAGCGATGGAAGACTGTTTCTAGTTCAGATGAAGAAGATGGAACATAAGGAACAGGGAGAAGTATGTAGAAACCTATACTTTCGAAAGTTGAAAATTTGAAGGGCGTTCAGGTGAAAGAGAAGAAGAGAGAAAAGGGAAGAAAACAGAAGAATATAAGAAACACTATGTTCCCAAGAGGTGAAGGCTGGGACTTGTCAGACATGTATCCCAGGTATTAGAAAAGCACTTCCTTTTTCATGCTTCCTGCTGTTTTCTCTACCCAGTGTGCATTTCAATTAACAGATGTTTTCAAGGGAAGTACGTAAGAGATAAAAGGGGATCTAAAATTTTAAGAATCCATATGTGAAAGTGACATAAACCTAGAAGGGTAATCTCAGAAAGACTCAAGTGTAGGATGTGCTAACAATATTTTTAAAGGGTTTTTGAGTGATCTTTTTCTTATGCTAAGTTCAGAGCAAGAACAACAAAAAAGATATGGCCAAGGCTTGGGGCAGATGGTACAATATTAACAGATGGTACAGAAAAGACAGAACTCTACTGTCTTTTATTTCTCTGTCAAGAAAAGTGATACTTAAACTGGGACTCATGAGGTAAATGCTGTTAAGAGGGCACAAAAGACCACCTTAAGGGAGGCAATTATTGAAAACTACCGTGCTTACTTAAATGTCTTTAAAACTCCAGGTATACATGAATTATTCCCAAGATTCTCAGAGATTTGTTCACTCTGTGAGTGGGCTTTGAAGTTCATGGGTAAGAGCACAGCTGCCAGAAGTAGGAAAATATTGCCACGATTTTTAAAAAGTTGGATTTTGAAGGATGGATCTTGGAAATGCAGATCAATGAACTTGAGGTTGATGCCTGGCAAGATTCTAGCAAAGTTTATTATATAGATGGGCAGTGAGCACTTAGGAAAGCTTGTTACCGAGCCTCCGCTAGCCAGAATATTGACAATGGAAGGAGGAAGGTGCACAGGTCAGTTACGAGGGATCTGAGGAGCTATTCTGGTTAAAAAAGAAATCAGACATAGAATCAGAAAATCATTCTGATACCAACCAAACGCAGAGTAATGAATGGACTGGGAGGACCGAAGCCACAAACAGCAGGAGACAGAATAGGACTGGAAAGATATTTGAGCTAGGCCAGGGCCAGTGGGGATGAAACAAGCTAGATCTGGCAAGCTGAAGGGGAGTTTGTCAGGACTAAACTGTCTCCTCATGGTTTGGTGCCTTTGAAGCTTTGGACTCCGTGCTGCATCTGGGCTGCCCAGGACCAAGTGCCCTCTAAAGAGACAGACACCTGGGGACTACCCCTCCCAGCCCCCTTCCAGTTCAGAGCACCCTCCAGATATTTTCATTTCTTTGTGTGAAAAAGGAGAAAGTCCTTTTGAAAAGAGAAAGAATTTATTTTGAAAAGAGAAAGAATTTAATCTTCTTATACCATTAGTTGTTTAAGATGCTTGCTATGATCTCAATGTTTATGTCTCCCCATAATTCATATGTTGAAATCCTAACCCCCAAGGAGGTTATATTAGGTGCTGGGGCCTTTGGGAGGTGATTAGGTCATGGGGGCAGAGCCTTCCTTATAGAAGAGGCCCTGGAGCCACTCCTCACCCCTTCCAACATGTGAGAACACAGTGAAAAGATGTTATCCATGAACCGGAGGGCAGGTTCTCCTCAGACACTGAATCTTCTGGTGCCTTGATCTTGGACTTCCCAAGTTCCTGTTCTGACAGCCTTCGGAACTGTGAGAAATAAATTTCTGTTATTTATAAGCCAACCAGTCTATGGTATGTTGTTCTTGCAGCCTGAGCAAAGACAGTACGGCTTTAGAAAATCCTTGATTTTTTCTTAGTCACCAAACGTTAAGCACTCATAAAGGGAAAAACCTTTTCTTTTCTAAGCATTGCTGTAGGCAGAAAATGAGTGCTGCAGAAGTCCTGCCTGGCTGAATGCTATTTATTGCCTGTAACTTAAATAAAGGATATTAGGAAAGAAACAAAATAATATGTTTTCCTCAATTAATTGCAGTGAATACTGCTTATAATTTTCAGTATCGTTTTTCAAAATGATAACTTGCTCCAAGTTAGCTACTCTCGGCAAGACTGTTTCAATTGTTATAACCCATATTTCCTAGATCCAGGCAATTCTTCACTGAAAGAACTTCATTAGAAGTTCAGGAATATAGAGTAGAAATTTATATTTCCACTCTGAGAGGCTTGAATAGCATATTTTATATATATAAAAAATGTTTTCCCCTCTGACAGCTATAAGGTCTATTTTGTTTTTAGGTAACCTTTCCTCAGATTTAATTTCCTGTCTACCGTCATGTATTTCTCTCGTCCTTGAATGTGTTTAGGGTTAGGAATAAAATTGATTTATTTTTCCACACAGGAAATCTCTTGAATGATGGAAATTTTTGTTTGGTATTTTCTGCCCTTGTATCAACTTCCTGATTATATAATCAATAATTGATAATGAAATACATAGTGTTGATAATTGAAAGGTGTTTATTCTTGAGAAGTTAAACCACCGTTTTTCATGGACTCAGTTGCACTCTCTCTGTCTCTGTCCTTCTTCTCTCCTCTTTCTTTCTCCCAGACCCCCACCTCTAATTTTAACATATTTTATTAGTTAAAAGTATTTTCAGTGGAAAATAAACACTCCCGTAGTGGCTTAAGCAGACAGGAGTTAATTTTTCTCCAGGGATTGGCAGGGCAGGGTGTCTGGCAGCTCAATGGTGTCATCAAGGATCCAAGCCCTTCCTGTCTTACACATTCCGCCATCTTTAGCGTGTTGGCTTCTGTCCTTGTGATTATTGCCTCACTCCTGTTCCACCTCTGAGAAGGAACAGAGGGGAGAGAATGGCAAAAGTCAAGTCTTTCCCTTTATGAAAACCTTTCATTTACTTCATTGGCCCCACCTGGATTGACATCCCACACCAGTCACTGGAAGGTGACTAGAGAGGAGGGTATGGATGGGACTGGGTCAACCAACCGATTGTCTGCCACACTTATCTATTCCCTCCCACCACTCCCTATAACTTAGTAAAAGAGTAATTTTAATGATTCCTAACATGTTTAAAATGTTCACCATGTGCCAAGAATGACACAAAGTGCATAGTAATCATCATTTCATTCAACCTGACAAAATTCCATGCAATGATCATCACAGTTATTATAATTCTCATTTTAAAGTTAAGAAAACAGAGAGGCTTGGACAGCGTAAGGTCACACAGCTAATGAGTGGCAGGGCACATGTCTGGCCCACTCTAAAGCCCATGGATGTAACAGTATCAATTTGGCCTCCCAGTTGGGAAATACAGTGTGAAAAGTGGGCTCAGAGATTGTTTTTCCCCTAAAAACAAAAATGTAAAATCCTTGCATGTTAATTAACTCAGATTGCCCTCAGATTTATTTATTTTTATTTTATTTTATATATATATTTTTTATTTCAGCATATTATAGGGGTACAAATGTTAAGGTTACGTATACTGCCCTTCCCCCCCTCCCTCCTCAAGTCAGAGCCTCAAGTGTGACCATCCCCCAGACGGTGCACATCGCACTCATTATGTATGTATATACCCAACCCCTGCCTCCCGTCTGCCTCACTCCCGATAAATGTTATTCCTATATGTGCACTTAGGTGTTGATCAGTGAAACCAATTTGCTGGTGAGTACATGTGGTGCCTGTCTATACATTCTTGGGATACTTGACTTAGTGGAATGGGTTTCAGCTCTCTCCAGGAAAATATAAGAGGTGCTATATCACCATTGTTTCTTATAGCTGAATAGTACTCCATGGTATACATATACCACATCTTATTAATCCACTCATGTATTGATGAGCACTTGTTTCCACTTCTTTGCAATTGTGAATTGTGCTGCTATAAACATTTGAGTGCAGATGTCTTTTTTATAGAGTGTCTTTTGTTCTTTTGGGT
>CAUYRT010006217.1:0-70010 GCA_963574885.1 Lepilemur ruficaudatus | reverse complement strand
GCACTCATTATGTATGTATATACTCATCCCCTCCTCCCCCTCCCATCTGCCCGACGCCAGATACATGTTATTCCTATATGTTTACTTAGGTGTTGATCAGTGAAACCAATTTGCTAGTGAGTACATGTGGTGCTTATTGTTCCATTCTTGGGATACTTCACTTAGTAGAATGGGTTTTAGGTCCATCCAGGAAAATACAAGAGGTGCTATATCACCATTGTTTCTTATAGCTGAATACTCCATGGTATACATATACCACATTTTATTAATCCACCCATGTATTGATGGACACTTGTGTTGTTTCCATATCTTTGCAATTGTGAATTGTGCTTTGCCCATTTTTAGTTGGCTTATTTGATTCTTTCCTATTGAGTTGTTGGAGCTCCTTATATATTCTAGTTATTAATCCCTTGTCCGGTGAATAGTTTACAAATATTTTCTCCCATTCTGTAGACAGCCATTCTATTTTTCACTTTCAGTACAGTATTCAAAAAATTATATGAAATATTCAATACTCTATTATAAAACAGGCTTTGTGTTAGGTGACTTCGCTCAACTGTATGCTAATGTAAGTGTTCTGAGCATGTTTAAGGTAGGTTAGCTTAAACTATGATGCTCCTTAAGGTAGGCATATTAAGTGCATTTTCAGCTTAGGGTATTTTCTTTTCTTTCTTTCTTTTTTTTTATGAGACAGAGTCTCATTCTGTTGCCCAGGCTAGAGTGCCGTGGCTTCAGCCTAGCTCACAGCAACCTCAAACTCTTGGGCTCAAGCCATCCTTCTGCCTCAGCCTCCCAAGTAGATGGGACTACAGGCATGTGCCACCATGCCCGGCTAATTTTTTCTATATATTTTTAGTTGTCCAACTAATTTTTTTTTATTTTTAGTAGAGACAGGGTCTCGCTGTTGCTCAGGCTGGTCTCAAACTCCTGAGCTCAAATGATCCACCTGCCTCTGCCTCCCAGAGTGCTAAGATTACAGATGTGAGCCACCATGCCCAGCCAGCTTAGGGGATTTTCAACTTACCATGGATTTATGGGGGCTTAACCCAAGAAGCATCTGTATATAGGTATTATATTTCATCTTTTTCTCTCTAGTTTTATTTAACATTTTTTCTTTGTCTTTGATTTTCTGCAATTCTGGTATAGTGAGTCTGTGTGTCTTAAATTTCATTTGTGCTTCTCAGGACTTTATTTGCTTATTCAGTTTAAAGATTCACTTTTTTTTTTCCATTCTGGAAAATTCTCAGCTATTGTCCTTTAAAATATTATCTCTTCCTTATTCTTTTTTTTTCTGTTTCTGAAACTTACACATACGTTGATCCTTATTCTAATTCTGTTCTCTTAACTTTCCTTAATATTTTTCATATCTTTATCTCTTTGCTGCTTTCTGTCTGACTTCTTTAGACCTTTTAGTACAGAAACTCTTTAGACTTGTCCAATCTAGTATTTTGCTTATTCATTGAAATTTAAATTTTACTGATGCTCTTTTGGTAGTTTTAGTTATAGAAGTTCTAGTAGAAGTTGCCATTCTTTTTAAGTCTGCCTGTTCCCTTCTCATACTGTTCTGTTCTTTCTTCATACTATCATTCTTTATTCCATAATTTTTTTTTTTGAGATAGGGTCTCACTCCATCACCCAGTCTAGAGTACGCTGGCATCATCATAGTTCACTGCAACCTCAAACTCCTGGGGTAAGCAATCCTCCTGCTTCAGCCTCCTGTGTAGCTGGGACTACAGGTGTCTACCACCACACCTAGCTAACTTTTCTATTTTTTGTAAAGAAAAATGGTGTCTCACTCTTGCTCAGGCTGGTCTTGAACTCCTGGCCTCAAGTAATCCTCCTGCCTCGCCTCCCAAAGTGCTAGGAGTACAGGTGTGAGCCACTATGTGCAGCCTCTGTTCACTATCTTGATAACACTTATTACCAGCTTCTTTTTGTTTGACAGTCATTATGAATTTTAACCATATCTTAACTAAATAATGCCACCTTACAATTTAAAAAATATGGTAGATTCCAGCCTCTCCAAAATTGTTCTGGAAAATTATTAACTATTTGTAAATTTAAAAATCCTAGCTCTTATCTTACCTATATGTCTAAGATTACATCTTCTTTAGGCCGATATTATATACTACATCACATAGACATATCCTCCAAATTTGGCAAAAAGCCATCTGGGTCATTTTTAATGATATGAAAATAGTACCACAGAGAGTTAACTTTATGTAAATTTAATACATATTTGTAAATGTGCATATATTGTATGAACATATTGAAGCTTCTTTTAAAATAGCTGAGATACTAAACAGGCATGACTCTATTGGAATGCAGATACATTAAAAATTATAAACCAATGGTAAAGAAGGGAAAAACAGGTGAAAACCTGAGGCCGTCTGAATGGGATTTCAAGTGTTGCTACCTGCCTTGCTCCACCAATTGGTCAGTTTAGAGGTAGCTGAATTTGGTGAAGATTATAATTAGTTATCTTCTAGAAGTCATTTGAAATGCTCTGGATGCAACTCTTGTGCAAAAATAAAAGACAAACAAAGACATATCACAAAATGTTGATAGTATTATCACCTATTCTTACCCTTCATCCTGCATTTTGTACTCTATTGCCTCATGCAAAATCCTTTTTGTCTACTTTAAAAAATGATTGAATGGAAATGTTTTATAGCCTATAATATCAACAACAAAGTTATGCTGCTGATTTGCAGTGTCTTCTTTTATTTCAAGGAGTCCTCTTAACTTCCCAGCTTAATGTTAACTGTCATCCAGGAGGGCGAGAGTTCCTAGGCTGGGATGGGTAGGAAGCTCAGGGTACCCCATCCACACCTGACCTCCTCTGCAGATAAACACAGCATTGACAGTCTCCAAAGCAATCCATCTGGCACCTTTCAACAGATTCCAGGTCTAAGAAAACAAACGCTTTGAAAAAAGGTTTCTTAAAACAAGAAAACCCAAAGTGGGCATTTTTGTTTCTGGCTACAACCACTTCAACTAGAATAAACTACCCCAGGGTAACAAAAAAGAGAATGAGTTAGAGTAAAATGCAATTTCACAGATATATATTACATATCTGACTCAACACTTTTATTTACTTTTCTCATTTGTTCTTTGGGAGAGTTAATTTTTAGGGAACAACTATAGATTTCTTCCTCATCACAAGAAGAAAGAGGCTTTTCATCCCATAAGAGTTAACCAGACTTTCTGAAATCTCCTGCCCTTTCTATCCTCTCTTGCTCAACCCAAATATATGAGAAATTGCCTTTTTTTTTTTTTTTTGGCTTCCAGAGAAGAAAATTTCACAAACCCATGATTATTCTGTCCAGCGAATTCGTATTCCTTGACTTGCAATTTAAACTTTGAACGCTAATACCATGGTAAGAACATGTCCTTGGTGGATTTGAGCCCTGTTTCTCTTCCTTACTCAGTGACCTTGGGAAAATTAAGTAACTTCATCAAGCCTCAGCTCTGCATCTCTAAAATAAAAATAAGTACTTATGCCATCAGTTAATTGTTAAGATTAAGGGAAAGAATTTCCATAAATCAACCATCAGGATTATGCTTGGTGTACGGTAGATGCTCAAGAAGAGATATTTTCCTTCTTATGTTCTTTTTTCAAAGCGGTAATGAATTTAATCTTGGGCCTATTATTGAAGAAGTAAAATTTTCTGCAGAACCTGAATAGGTAAAGGGAGAATATGTAAATGTACTTGTTTCAGATGACAAAAAGGTGTATTTGCATAAAAGAGAACATGCATTGATTTGTAGTCCATGAGTGCTTCCCAAGGTCCTGATTCTTCCAATGATGTAACTCTATTCTGGTCACTCAGTGTAACAGTAATCAAGAAGTAAATGCCACTGTCAAAGGGAATACAAAGAGTATTTCCCAAACCTGTCTGATAATAAGATCCACCTGAGATGCTTGTTGACTATACAGATTCCCACACGCCTTCCCTAGAAACTCCAGTTCAATAGGTCTGGAGTGAGCCCCGAATCTGTATCTTTGACAAAATCCCAGGTGGTTCCTATTTCAGGAAAGTTTAGGAAACACTGATTAATTGCTTGGGACTGGGAAATGACTCATCTACAATTAAGCAATAATGCCTCTACTTAAGGAACAATGCCAAGTTACTTCAAAGCCATTGAATAATTATATACACTACTTTAAAAATTGAATTAGCTGTTTTTTCAATCAGAAGGATTGTTCCTTTAAAAATATTTTTATACCCATTTTTAAACTTTTAAACTATGTTACCAGTTCTTCGCATTTGCATTTGCTATGCTTTCTAGATTTTGGAGGAGAATAAAGCATAATTGATTCAATTATGTAAGTTGTCTAGTTACATAATTACTGCTTAGGAAGCAGCTTTGTCAGGTGTCCAAATTTTGAGGTGGAATTTTGGTTATGCAGGTTTTTGCCTGCTCTCCCAACTCACATTTGTACGCAAAAATAGACTAAATAGATGTCAAAGATTACACGCTACTGATTGTGACTTAGATCATTTTGATTTTATCAGATTAATTTTACTAACAAATGTTTATTGCATTATATCATTCTAGTTGCAATCATTTTCCATACACAATTAAGATCAAAGAAAAATTCACTGGTGGAAGGAAGGGGAAGAGGCCTGGGTAACTAATTAGTAGAACTAAAAGATCTCCCTCCAAGGATCAAGCCCTCTGCCAGAACTGTAATCACTAGTCCTAAACACCTGCAGAGCTCATCGTCTCTCAGGAGAGCTGAACTCCGCTAACCGCATTCGTCTACACAGTACTAGAAAAGTGCTGACAACAAGGGCCAGACAGGCCTGTCTCCACTCCAATTCTCATTGCCTTGTTCTGTGGATTTTAGAGAGTATGAGACCTTTGTTAAGATTGTTGAAACTATTCAAAATATTGGATTGAAATCCATGAGAAAGAAGCAAGCCCCCAAAGCAAAAAATGTACATATTTTTTCTTAAATCTCTAGGAGTTCAAAATATTAAAAATGCAATGGGGTTGTGAGGAATGCATGGCCCAGGCCGAGGTATTCTGTGGCGGACACCTATTTTTTGTTTGTCCAGGACCTCTTCTTCTTGGAAGAGCACCCCCTTCTTCTAGGAACTGCCTTTCCCTCCATTCCATCCAATTATTAACAAAGGAGCTGCTATATTACCAAAGCTCTCTTAGCCACAGTTGATCTGCTGAACATGGGGTTCTGTTTTTTTGTTTTGCCAGGAGAGAACACAAATGCAGTCACATATTACCACAAATTATGCAGTTGAGTTTCCAACATTTGGGGAAATCGCAGGGGTCAGCAAATATGAGTGCAATAGATAAGCCTCACCCTGGGAAAACCACCTTCATGACCATGGTACCTCCCCTGCCAGGTAAGTGTGAACATGGGATTCTAACTCAGGCTTGGCCCCAATCCTTTCTCCCTCTCTGATTTTGGACTTTGCACTAAAAGTATCAGGTTCCATTTGCCCAAGTGCCTGGAGCTGTATGCTATAAAGTTCAGATGTGTTTGATGGCAGTAGTGACTGGTACACAGAAAAGAAGCAGATGTGAAATGCAGTGCTGAGATAAGAGATGGAGGCAACGAGCTGGCTGGAAGCCCTTTTTATGCAAGAACCAGGCAGGTGGTAAGTTGGACACAGTGATGAAAGTTCTAAGGCTTAGTTTCCTTGTCAGTAAAATGAGGGCAATAGTTATATTTACTTGAAGTGGTTTTTTTGTGAGGAATAATTGGGAAAATTCATATAAATCACTGAATATTGGACCCAACACATGAAAAGAGCTCAATTAATGTCAGCTGCTAAGCACCCTTAGGCAAGGGGGCTAGGAAACTGTAAGCTGCAAGACTGGGGCCCACATTCAAAGGACATGATGTGGCAAGACCTTGGGCACTGTTTATTGGAAAAATATCCCCAAATTAAATTGACAGCAGACTAGACTTTTATCAAAAGTATCAAAAAGACCCCAAGCCGTGGCCTATGATTGTTCAGGTCCTAAAGAAAATGCCAGGCCAGGGTTAATAATGATAATAAGAATAAATAATTTACCTTGAGTACTAACTGTGGGCCAGGCAGGAAGCTAAGTAGCTTATATATAACACCTTTAATATTTAATACCACCAAATGAGATGGCTCTTATTCTTATTTTGCAGATGAGGAAACTAATGCATAACTTTGAAATCTGCCTTCAAGAAGAATGTTCACCAAAAGCCCAGTGTTCCAGTACCAAGTGACACGCCGGTTATATTTAAAAGAAGTGGCTATTTCTCACCCTTTGTCATTTCCTGTTACCCCTGTCTTTGGTTACTGGTTGCTAAGTCAGTGAAATGGCTATTACTACATTCACAGAGTTTAACTCAGGCCAGAGGCATATTTCATGCCCACAGGCCGCTTCCCTTTTTCTTGCTCTCCAAATGTGGGCATGCTCCATGATTTCATTGCCATCCTCTGCTTTCTTCTCTGCATCACTCCCTGCTTCTTGCAACCCCTTCATTCCTTGAAGGAAGCACACAAGGAACTTTTGGATAAGACAGAATCACAGGCCAGGCGCGATGGCTCACACCTGTAATCCTAGCACTCTGGGAGGCTGAGGCAGGTGGATCGTTTGAGCGCAGGAGTTTGAGACCAGCCTGAGCAAGAGCGAGACCCCGTCTCTACTAAAAATGGAAAGAAATTAATTGGCCAACGAAAAATATATACAAAAAATTAGCCGGGCATGGTGGCACATGCCTGTAGTCCCAGCTACTTGGGAGGCTGAGGCAGGAGTATCGCTTGAGCCCAGGAGTTTGAGGTTGCTGTGAGCTAGGCTGACACCATGGCACTCTAGTCAGGGCAACAGATTGAGATCCTGTCTAAAAAAAAGTACCAGTCACTACTGCCATAAAAAAAAAAAAAAAAAAAAAAAAAGACAGAATCACTATCAGAGTCAGGATCTCTTTCTGGTCATATTTTTATCTGTGATTCTTGACTGCCCTTGGTTCCTGTGACCTGCTTAGTTTCAGTCACTGCTTTGCCTTGACGTGTGGATATTTTGTGTTCTTATCGGCACTGTTCATTTGTCTGGTTCTAGTTACCTATGGTCACAGCTTCCTAGGAAGCTTCTATCTGCTCCCCAAACTGATATCTTGGCTCTGCCTTGGCCTTCTTTATCCTGGTCTGTTATCTTGTATCCTTGACCTGTTGCCACTTACGGTCCTGGCATCAACTGCTCCCTTGTGATGTTCTCCATCTACCAAAGTTCATGCCTTGGAATTCTGCTTGTTTCATATCTCCTTTGTTGTTCACTTGACTTTTCTTTCTTGTTTTCACATGTTCTAGGCCATCTTGCCTTGGTCTGGATTACAATTAGAGCTTTCTGCTTTGAACTTCTTCTCACTCCAGAGCATCCCAAGTGGATAAGAAGTCTCTGCTCACATTGTAATCATGCCAGTTGTTTTCTTAAGCTCCTGTTGAATCAGAGTTAAACTCTTCAGGAATTCAAGGCACTGCGTTAACTGGTCTCCCTTCTCCATGACCTTTTCTAACTCCTCTTCCCAAATGGAGGTGTCCTCTGGTGATCTTTTAGTAAGTCTCCAGGCTCTTGCTCATCATGGAGCTCACAAATGACTATTCTACAAAGTCTTTCTTGATTAAACTCATCTCTTGCTATCACTTCTGACCCATCCTAAATGCAAAGCAAACACACACATTATATTGTATTACCTTGTCCGTGCCCATGTTTTCCAGATACCATATATATGTTTTTTCATCTTTCCAACTAGCTTATAGGTTTTAGCTGTAGAATAACATGCTTTACAGTGTGATTCACAGTCTGTCTGCACTTGAATCATCTGAAATGCTTTATGAAAATGCAGATTCTTAGCCCTATCCCTCAGCATTTATATGGTAAGCTCAAGAAGTATACATTTTTAACAAGCTACCCAGGTGGTTCCTATGCATGGGAAGTTTGACACCCATTGTACTGGAAGAATAGGTACTGGAATTGTAGTGTTGTGATTTTTAAAATACCCCAGGTACTTCCAGTTCTGTGCTTGGCACATGGAAGATTCTCACTAATTGCTTGTTGGATTAAGGAATGAATAAATCTAACTTTAGAAGGAAATCTAGTCATGGGAAATCTGCTCTACTAAATGGAAGGAAATATTAGCAGTTTTCACTAAATGGGAAATACCAACTTCAATTAGTATAATCTGCATTCCCTCATGAGTTAAACTGTTTAAATCTCCTTTGAATTTTGCTTCTTCCTAAGATAATGTAATTTTAATTTACTTTGGTTGTAATGAAATATATCAAATTGGTTTAAAACTCTCAAGGTGTTCTTTAATTCAGTTTAGACGTCCTTCTCGGTAGAAGCAAGAAAAGTTCCCTCCGGTTATAAATGGAAAAAAATACCAAAATGATTTTATAAGCCAGGTAAATATTGTTATAAGGACAACTAAAAGGTTTAATGTTCTAACATAGTGTTAATTCAACAAATATTTACCGTACTTAACCATGCAGGTTATTATTGCAAATGGTACATAGAAGATGCCAGTGATTCCCTATTGCTCCATGGGAATGTTAACATTTGTACCTCTTTATTTAATGAGGTTTGGAGGTTCTTTTTGTTCCCTAGCCATGGCCCATTTAGGGCTGGGTGACTGCAGGTAGACACTTTTGGTTGCTGGCTTTGAAAGACCTCTAATTTGAAGAGCTTCTGTCAGCCTAACTCATTAACAGCTACACTTCACTCCAGTCTATGTCTTTCTAACAAATGTTGCCTTGATCTCTTTGCTAAACTAACTTTGACTTTGAGCATGTAGAAAGGGAAATGGAACAAAGGTGATATAACTGTCAGCTTTGACTATGTTATTGCTTTTAATCTTTGCAGTGAATTTTTTAGGCAGATAATTTTTCTTCCCATATTATAAAAGAAACAATTGAGGCTAATAGTAGCGGAATAATTGGACCAGTCATACAGCTAAGAAGTGGCAGAGCCAGAACTTAATTTCCCATTTCTTTGGTCCTTAGGCTCATCTACTTTGTACTATCATGTTGCTTCCTCACATTATTTTGCTACTTCTTGAATATGTTTCCACTCTCCCCCGGGAATGTGGTCTTGCCTTTAGCCATGTCTTGGTCTCCCTATTCAGAGTTGGTTTCACCTAGAAGTTCCCTATTAATCAGATGCCCTGTAGATTCCCTGCCATTTAGCAATCCTCTCTTCCACCCTGTGCCAGCTACTCCTTCCTAGTCAGTCTTGTCCAAGCTTAGGCATCCGAGCACCAATTGAAGAACCAAAGCAAATGATATGCTCTTCTTTAATGATTTCTATGCATCTTGTTATGGAAATGACATATGTATTAGCTGAAAACAAGTCTAGCTGCATGTAACATAAAACCTAACTACCACAGTTTAAACAAAAAGAGGTTTATTTTTCTCATTTAACAAGAAGTCTAGAAGTAGGTATTTATTAAAGATACTGCAATGATTTTACAGCCAATGTCTCTGCAATTCTAGCCTTTCCTTCCCTCATCATGGCAAGATGACTGCTGTATCTTCTTCAGCTGTCACATCCACATTCAAGACCAAATTAAAGTGGGAGGGGAAGTTTCGGTTGTATTCCCCCCTGTTTATTGAGAAAGTGAAATCTTTCCCAGAACACATCCTTCTACACACACCCAGCAGATTTTGCCTAAAACCTGTTGAATAAACTGGTCACAAAGCCCACCCCTAGCCATCAGAAAGATAAAGAAAGCATTTGAAGCCAGGCAAGGTGGCTCATGCCTGTAATCCTAGCACTTTGGGAGGCTGAGGCGGGCGGATTGCTCAAGGTCAGGAGTTTGAAACCAGCCTGAGCAAGAGTGAGACCCCATCTTTACTAAAAATAGAAAGAAATAAATTGACCAACTAAAAATATACAGAAAAAATTAGCCCGGCATGGTGGCGCATGCCTGCAGTCCCAGCTACTTGGGAGACTAAGGCAGAAGGATTGCTTGAGCCCAGGAGTTTGAGGTTGCTGTGAGCTAGGCTGATGCCATGGCACTCTAGCCCAGGCAACAGAGTGAGACTCTGTCTCAAAAAAAAAAAAAAGAAAGAAAGCATTTGAAAATCAATTACTGTAATCCATCATATCAACAGGCTCAGGAAGAAAAATCACAATAATATCCACAGATGTATAAAAAGCATTTGATAAAATCTAACATCTTTTCATGATAAAAACTCTCAGCAAACTAAGAATCAATCAACTTCTTAACAGGACAAAGGCTACCATCTACAAAAACCTATAGCTAACATCATACTTAATGGTGAGAAACTAGGAGCTTTCCTGATAAGATCAGGAATAAGACAAAGCTATACCCTCTCACCACTCCTTTTCAATGTTGTACTGGAAGTCCTAGCTAATGCAATAAGATAAGAAAAGGAAATGACAGGTATACATATTGGAAAGGAAGAAATAACACTGTCTTTGTTTGCAGATGATATAATCATCTATGTCAAAAACTGGAAGAATTGACCAAAAAAACCTCCTGGAATTAATAAGTTATTATAGCAAAGTTGCAGGATACAAGGTTACTATGCAAAAGTCAATCGCTTTCCTACATACCAGCAACGAACAAGTCGAATCTGAAATTAAAATTAACAATATGATTTACACTGGCATCACAAAAAATGAAAAAATTGGGTATAAATCTAATAAAATATGTGTAAAAAACTATTATGAGAGAAATTACAAAACTCTGATGAAAGAAATCGAAGAAGAACTGAATAGATAGGGAGATAGTTCATGTTCATGGATAGCAAGGCTCAATATTATCAAGATGTCATTTCTTCCCAACTTGATCTATAGATTCAATGCATTCCTAATCAAAATCCCAGCAAATTATTTTATGGATATCGACAAATTCATTCTAAAATTTATGTGCAGAGGCAAAGGACCCTGAATAGCTAAAACAATACTGAAGAAGAATGGAGGACTGACATCACCCAACTTCAAGACTTACTATATAGCTGTAGCAATCAAGACAATGTGGTATAATGAAAGAAAAGACAAACAGAGCAATGCTACAGAATAGAAAGCCCGTAAATAGCCTGACATGAATATAGTCAACTGATTTTTTACAAAGGTGGAAAGGCAATGCAATAAAGAACAGATAGTCTTTCCAACATACGGTGCTGGAAAAACTGTACATCTACATGTAAATTTAAAAGAAAGAATCTAGACATAGACTTTATACCTTTCATAAAAATTAACTCAAAATGGATTACAGACCTAAATATAAAATAGAAAATTCTAAAACTCCTGGAAGATAACACAGGAGAAAATCTAGATGACCTTGGGTATGGCAATGACTTTTTAGATGCAACACTAAAGGCATGATCAATGAAGGAAACAGTTGATAAGCTGAACTTCATTAAAAATAAAAACTTCTGGCTAGGTGTGGTGGCTCATGCCTGTAATCCTAGCACTCTGGGAGGCCGAGGCGGGAGGATTGCTTGAGCTCAGGAGTTCGAGACCAGCCTGAGCAAGAGCAAGACCCCGTCTCTACTAAAAATAGAAAGAGATTAATTGGCCAACTGAAAATATATAGAAAAAATTAGCCGGGCATGGTGGCACATGCCTGTAGTCTCAGCTGCTTGGGAGGCTGAGGCAGGAGGATGGCTTGAACCCAGGAGTTTGAGGTTGCTGTGAGCTAGGCTGATGCCATGGCACTCTAGCCTGGGCAACAGAGTGACACTCTGTCTCAAAAAAAATAAAAATAAAATAAAAATTTCTGGTTTGTGAAAGACACTATCAAGAGAATGGGAAGACAACTCACAGACTGAGTGAAAATATTTGCAAATGATATATCTGATAAAGGAGGAATGTAACTTGCATACGTTATTCAAGATATACAAAGAACTCTTAAAAATCAACAATAAGAACATGAACAACCTGATTTTAAAAGCAGGCAAAAAATCTGAACACCTCACCAAAGAAGATGTACAGATGGCAAGTAAGCATATGAAAAGATGTACATTAGGGAATTGCAAATTAAAACAATGAAATATCCCTACACAACTACTGAAATGGCCCAAATCCAAAACACTGACGATACCAAATGCTGGCGAGGATATGAAGCAACAAGAACTCTTATTCACTGCTGGTGGGAATACAGATGGTACAGTCACTTTGGAAGATGGTTTGACCATTTGATCTAGCCATTTCACTCCTGGGTATTTACCCAAATGAATTGACATCTTTTGTTCGTACAAACACCAGCACACAAACATTTATAGCAGCTTTTTTCATAATTGCCTAAACTTGGAAGCAACCAAGCTCTTCTTCAGTAGATAAATGGATAAACCATACTACATCCAGACAATGGAATATTACTCAGTGCTACAGAGAAATGAGCTATCAAGCCATGAAAAGACATGGAGGAAACTTAAATGCATATTACTAAGTGAAAGAACCAATCTGGAAAGTCTACTTAATCTATTTTACCAACTATATAACATTCTGCAAAAGGAAAAACCATGGAAACAATAGTAAGATTAGTGGCTGTTAGGGGTTGGGAGGAGGAAGAGATGAATAGGTGGAGAACAGAAGATTTTTAGGGCAATAAAATACTCTATATGATACTACAGTAGTGGACACATGTTATTATACATTTGTCCAAACCTCCAGAATTTACAACACCAGGAGTGAAGCTTAATGCAAGCTATGGACTTTGGGTGATAGTGATGTGTCAGTGTAAGTTCATTGATTGTAACAAATGTACCTCTCTGGTTCCAATGCCAGAGGTTATGTGTGAGGAGGTCAGGGTAGCGGGTGGGGAAGGGGTATATGGGAATTCCCTGTACCACCTTCTCAATTTTGCTGTGAATCTAAAACCACTCTAAAAATGAAAGTCAATTTTTTAAAAGGCAGAGAAAAGAAGAAAATAGGATTATCATGATTGATGTAAACCAGTCATCATTATTTTGCTTGGGCCTGAGAACCCTGGTGCCCTGAACTAAATTGGAGTTCTGTTAGCAAGGAAGAAGAGAACTTTCCTCCTTGTTGGTACTTTTTAATTAGTATTTTTGGCTATAATATGCTTCCTGACAATGCTATTATAATCCCTGTTGTTTTATTGGACATATGACATTGGACATAGGCAACTAACAGTGTGTGCCTGCCATAAAGGGTGCTTCCCTGTGATTTCTAATTCTTATTAATAGTACTGAAGGGACAACCAAGAGGCTCTAGCCTGGTCTCCTGCCACCTTTTCTGACCTAGCCTCCCTCCTTGCTTCCTTCTTGTGAGTCAGATGTTCTTGCTTGTGAAATGGACAGGTGGTTCCAGGTGCAGCCTGCAGTTGTGGGACCACAGCCACAGATGAGAGTTGGGGGTGACGGATTAAATTGAAGGACTTGCCCTTAATAGCACTGGGACATTAAAATCTGTTTTTATCTTTTTTTGAAATATCATAAAAAGTATAAACAAAGAAATTGGATGCCATCAGAGCTGCTTGCCTGAATCTAGGATGATAGGTGGATGGAGCAGCTCCCCTAAACTGTTCTTCTAGAACAATTAAAACCCCTGGCTGGAACCAAAGGCTTGCCAGAGATGAGTTTTCATAAATGCTGCTCCTATGGCCTGAGAAGCTTAAAATGGATGTTATCCCAGCCCTCTGGTAGTTACAGAATGACCAGCAATGTTGCTGGAAACAGGATTATATATAGTGATCATATTAAAATGTTCATGTACGTGAATTGTGTTTGGCTGAAGTCAGAACTTAAGCCAATATCCTTTAAAAGGGAAGAATTGCATCACATCAATTAATTAGAGTTTATGCTTACACCCTTATTATAACAAAGCCTGGCTGCTTGTCTAAACAAAAGTCTTAAGTTTATTATAGCAATTAGAGTAATGTGCTGGAATTTCACGTGTGTATGTGTGCGTGAATAACACAAGTCTTAACATTCCTTAGCAGAGTCCTATTCTTGAGTAGTGCTTTTGCAGAATGGCAGTTTTCACAAAGGCATAGCATTTCTCTCTCAACAGAGAAACGTAAACAGAACTCTAATCAATGGCAGACCAAATATTCCTTCTTTATTTGACATTAGTTTAAGTTCAGGCTTTAATCTATATGTTTTGATTATGTTTAAACCAACATGTAAACTGATACTGCCTCCCTCATTTCCATGGCAGATAATGGGCCATCACAAACTGTAGACTAGAGTGTTGTTCTCTTTCTGTCCCATTTCTGTTTCCCACTTTCCTACTTTCTTCACTTCCTCATACCGTTAAAAACATCCAAATGGAATTCAAGCCATTTAAGAAATTTTCTCTTTGGTGGTATTTCCTAATTAAGATTTTTTTTCTGGATGTAAATATGCTTCATCACAATATTATTGTAATCCCCATTTACATGTATCATTTTCAATAAAGGTATATTTCTTAAAACCAAAAAAAAAAAAAAGATTGTATATGTGCTGCTGTCAGAGGAGTCTTTTGCAGTGCGTAGGTTAATTTGTTCATTTATCCCACAGGCATTGGTCAAGCATTTATTATGTCCCAGGCACTCTGGGATCGAAACACTTGCCCTCAGAAGTTCACAACGCAGCAGAAGAAACAGACTTATAAACTAAATGTTGTAATGTGATGTACTGCCATGACAAAAATCTATGTAACACAATGTGAAAACCCTAATGAGGGACAAGTATGCCCCACAGGAGATGCTATTTGAACTAAATTTTGAAGGCTGCTTAACAAAGACCTAGCTCCTAGCTGGGATGCAGGACCAGAGATTCAGTTCTCAAGTGGTAGAAGACCTCCCTGGAGTTCCAGTCCTCGTGGGAAGCTGAGATGCCAAGCCTATTACCTCCATACGATATAACACTATTCAGCCATTAAAAAAAAATCATATCCTTTAATCATTCATTCAAGAAATATTTATTGAGTCCCTAACATGTTTGTAGCAGTGTTCTATGGACCAGGAATATAGAATTGAACAAAACAGATATAAGTCCTCACCCTGGTGGAAATTAAAGTGAGGAAGAAAATGGTATTAAAGACTTGAGAAAATGTTATGCGAAAAAAGCTTGTTATAGAATAGTATATACATTGATCAGTGTTTGGCTGTGGGAAAAAAGTATACACAGTATAATCTCAATTTTGTTATATGTATAAAGTCTAAAGAATTATTGTGTCAGCTAGCTTTTGCTGCATAAAAGTTTAGTGGTTTAAACAATAGCATTCATTTAGCTTAGTGGTTTAAACAACATCATTTATTGAGCTTGCAATTTGGTGGGTTTACCTTCTGGGGTGGGCTTAGCTGTTGGTTCTTCTGCTGGTCTCATGTGTGTTCACCTGCTAGTGAACAGGGAAGCTCTGCTTCTGGGAATTTGCAGAATGTTGGCTGATGTGATGGGGAAACTGGGTCACATATCTTTCATCATTCAGCAAGCTAGCAGAGGCTCATTTCCGTGGTGGCGGAATATTTCAAGTGAAGCAAGAGAAGGTAAGCAGAATCATAAGCATTTTTATATCTCTGTTTGTGACACCTTTGCTCTTGACCTATTGGCCAAACCCAGAGTCAGGGAGAAAAGAATACCTGAGGATGTGGCTACAGGGAGGTATGAACAAATTGGAGGCTCCTGCTGCAACAGTTTACTATACATGTACACCAAAAAGTTGAAGGTGGTTATCTGGGTGGTGGGATTATAGTTTATTGTTTCTCTCTATTTCTCCTTTAATTTTCAAATTTCCTTTCATGATCATGTAGAATTTTAATAAGAAAATGGAACGATAAATAGGGAGAGCCCTGAAGTGCACTGGTATGGCTTAGGGTAGAGAGGAGGAGTCAGGAGAAGAAATTCAGGAGTCAGTTATCAGAACATGAGAATGAGGAAGGGCCTGCAACTTGGAGCACAGTGACAACTCCCAGTGGTCGGCACTTGCACTGCATCCTGGCTCCTAGGGACTAGGTCACATGTCACCAAGTCTGGCTGAATTGGAGAAGAGGGGCTTTAGCAACTTGCTTCTTGGCTCAGAAATAAACTATGTCATGGCAGAATCTATATATATAGGAAATGAGAAGACCCAGCTTGGGATGCAGGAGCAAGGACAGGCAGGAGTAATAATGATGAAGGGAACCCCCTTATGGAAATCCAAACCACCTATTGGAGTGGTATGAACTAGGGAAAGGTAGAAGGAAATTATAAGTCTCTTTGATAATCCTGTCCTTTTATTCAATCTCTTCATTACATCAAACAGAGTCCTAGAGAAGTGGCAGGACTTGACAGGGTCACCAAGATCTTATAGCAGAAGTAGAATGAGAGCCCAGGTCTTGTGAGAGCAAGTCTGGTGCTTTCTCCCGTTGCACTGCTGCCATGAAGGCATCTGGCCCATTTGTATACAATGGAATGTTGAGTTTTCTCTGTCTCTCCTTCTCCCTCTCCCTCTCCCTCTCCCTCTCCCTCTCCCTCTCCCTTTCCCTCTCCCTGTTCCTCTCCCTCTCCCTCTCCCTCTCCCTCCCTCTCTCTCTCTCTCTCTCTCTCTCTCTCTCTCTCTCTCACACACACACACACACACACACACATACCCCTTAGGTATTAAGATGATCCAGGTGTTACCATTATTGATGGCCACCACTTCTTGCTCTGCCCTTAAGGCCCTACCTGGAGGTTGTGACCTAAAATACACTAGGCAAGCAATCTTTAAAAGACATACAATTAAAAAGCACTTGAAAAATATAGGCTGATTTTCCAAGTCAACATTGGTTTGAGGGCTGGGATTTTGCCAGGAGGGTAATTATCTACTACATTGATGGAACTTTCTTGGCATTAGTTGACTTGAGCCTGTTAGTATGCCCAAGGCTGTTACCTTGCAAGAAACATTACGAATAAAAGTTTTTGTTAATGCAATGGGTATTTTATTATTTATCAAGACCATTGATGTTCCTTTTTATATGACTAACATAAGATATTCTGTTACTTCACAACAATGAATGCAGTCGTTGCATCTATCTAAATATATTTAGGCTAAGAGCACAAATGCAACAGTTAAATGGAAGGGAACAAGAAAAAGAGAGAGAGATGGAAGAGCCACTGTTTATATTCCAGGGCTTACAGGATTCCAAGAAGGGGTTATGATTTGTGACCCATGCAAATAGATACACACAGGATTCAGAGAGACCTCTCTGAAGAGTGTTAGGATTTCCCCATTTCTACCACACATAGATAGGGAAATGAATTCATTATTGTGTCAGGTCAAAATATGATTCAGGCTTAATGATTTGGTTATTTAACTAACTGATTTAGATAATAATGCAATCTTTTCACTTTGTTTTCTCTTAAGTGAAGACTTGGTGGTCTGACTTCTTAATCCCATTCCTTTCCCCTCATTCTCAGTGAGAGCTCACTCATCCTTTATTCCTGCCATCTTAGGTTTAGGATATCTGGAAAGCATATCATCTATAAGGTGACAAGACATTCAAACATTATTGTCATTGCTCAACCATTGACTCAACATAAGTCTGAAGTCCCAAAATCTTCCCCCAAAGGTGAGGGCTCATGACTGCCCTCAACAGTCCCTGGGATTGCTCTGAGTTGACGTTGTCTCCATTGCCATTTGCATTTTCCCATGTAGATCATGTTATATGCACAATGCACTGCAGTTTCTGGTAGCTAACAAATCTTTGATAAATGAGCATCTATTTCAAATGTAGGGCATTTGGTTGAAGTAAGTTTGGCTCTCAACCCAATGCTGCATGGGTTTTAAAAGTCACTGTATGACCCTCTATTGTTTATACACTGCAACCTTCAAAGCAGATGAAGCTGCTGGTCACTGGGCTTTCCTTTACCTGTGGGCTCCTGAGCCATAACTAAAAATCTCACAAATGGGTAGAATCATGACCCACAAGCTCCCACTTCTCTACTCAGCTCTTCTCTGATTGCAAACTGTGCCACACAGTGAGAAGAATCCGGGGTTCAGAGATACCAGAACGCAAATGCCAACTCCCAACACTTCCTTTGGTATTGTGCCTGTCCAGGGCTCTTCTGAAGCAAATGAACAGATAATTCCAGGGAGAAATAATGTACTTTTGGGACATTTCTGAATCCATTCTATACACAAGTAATTAAAAAATAATTTGAATGATTTGTTAATAAACACTTATTGAATGACTACTTTGCACCATGCTTATGGAGATAATTTTTTTTTTTAGGCAAGCATGAAAATGAGGTTTATTGAGGAGAGAAAGATAGGATTATAGGGCAAGAGTAAGATACAGGTTTACAGAGCATGACACATATGCCACAGATGACGACCGGGCCCATCGTTGCAACAAAGGGAGAGCAGAAGGAAGGGCGCAAAAGAAACTGGAGATAAATAAATTAAATCTCTTTCCTGAAGAAGCTCATGGCCTGAAAGGGGAGACACATCTATAGACAGATTAATTATAACATGTTGTGCTAAGTACAACAGTAAAATTGAGAGGAGGGCACAGCAGTAGCACAGAGGAGTAGTGACAAACTTTATCTTGGGGCAGAGACGCTCAGAGAAGGCCTCTAACTTCTCATTCAGTAGGGCAGGCCTACCATATCTTTCAAGGATCCATGAGATTTATGTAAGGTATGTGGAAATGGGGGAATATTCGGGCTAAAAGATATCTTTAGAAACCATACTAGTCTATCTTTCTACATTTAGTCAAGACAGCATCTTTTGACTGTTCCTGCAAATAGCGCAGGCTATATAATTTGTGGAACCTCTTGTTCAAAAAGCAAGAAAAAAAGTGGTGTAAAAGGGACTAAAATACAAAGGATTTTCTTCTGTGTTCTCTTTTTGACTTAAAATATTTTAAATTTGTTATTTAAATAACAAATTGTTGTTGTTCTAAGTAAAAAAGAATACTTTACAAATTAGTAGTATGAATTTTACTATTTATCTTTACATTTTTCTTCCCTTTTTGTTTTAAGAAATGGGTCTTGCTATGTTGCTCAGGCTGGAGTGCGGTGGCTATTCACAGACATGATCATTGCATACTGCAGCCTCAAACTCCTAGGCTCAAGGAATGTTCTTGCCTCAGCCTCCTGAGTAGCTGGAACTACAGGCACATGCTACCATGCCCATCTCTCATCTTTACATTTTTCAATGACAGTTTTAAATGCAAACCTAAGAGCATTAACTTGTATGTGGAGTCATTGAAATTAAGCAATTCTTATTTCATAGCTTGTACACGCTTAGGCATTTCATTCTTACCAGAACAGTGGAAACACTCACAAAAGTAACCCAAGGGGTTTTATTTCGTTTCTTGATATGAGCACATTCTACCAATACTCTCTACCTTTGGCTTACTGATGAGAGGAGGAACTGAAAGGAAAAGAAATTATGGGTTGCCTTATCTTGCTTTTCCCTCTGTCATTTTCAGTGTAAGTGGCTGTCTAATACAGGGAAATAATATGAGAAAGGATATAATAGGGTTCTTTGTCTTTTTGTTTCTTAGAATGCCCTTGCCTTCTTTCTGCAATTGAACAAGTTCTGGTTCAACAGAAAGCCTGGCCTCTTGGGGCTGTCAGCACCTCCACTTACTTGGCCTGAGACGTAACACTTACCTTCTGTTTGTTTTGAGTCTCACCAGACTTCTGTGCTCACATGGTATTGGGAGCACCATATGCAAACGAGACATCAAGAAACAGTGGACATGTGTTGTGCACTTTTCCTCTGTTCATGTGCATGCTCCATTGTCTCGCTGGACTTAACTTACACAAGTTCAAAGACAAAGTCATTAAGGCTTTCATGGTATCAACAGAACATTCAACTAAGCAAAGGGCCCACAAAACAGGCTCCGTATACCAATAAAGGCTCAACCTGTATTGGGGCTCAAAATTATATGTTGAATTATTACATTTCATGATTTTATAATTTTCCATGATTGCAGCTGCTAGATAAACTTCCCACATTTAACAAATTTTATATATTCTTGATCTTGTTTCACGATCATTCCTCAAAAATACTACAATGTTATTATAATCACTGTGTATGCAAGAATATTTTGTTCAGCATAGAAAGGGCAACTTAATCAGATTGGTCTTCTCTTTGGGGGTTCACAGTATAACACAGCAACATTGACAAGAATAAATGTATAAAGTACATAAGACAATAGTATTATGCTGAACAAAATCCCTCATTAATAAATTACTTATGTGACCTCAGAGGGATGAATACATTTTCAATTGTATAACAAAAAGTGAGCCATTAAGATTGCATAGAGGCCAAAGCACAAATCTTGTCACCATTCACATAACTTTGCAGTAGAGAGTTTTGTCAGGAAGTTTTCTATGCCTGTAACATGAAATGCTTTGCTATTCATTTTTTGCTTTGATTTTTTTTTTTGTTTTTTTGTTTGTTTCTAAGTAGACTTAATTGTGGTATATATACACAATGGAATATTATATAGCTTCAAAAAAGAATGAAATCTTGCCATTTGAAACAACATGGTTGGAACTGGAGAACTTTGTGTTAAGTGAAATAAGCCAAGCATAGAAAGACAAATCTTGCATGTTCTCACCCATATGTGGGAACTAAATATTAAAAACAATTGATCTCATGGAGACAGAGAGAAGAATGATGGTTATCACAGCCTAGGAAGGGTACTGGGGATCGGGGATAAAGTGGGGTTGGTTAATGGGTCAAAAATATGGTTAGATAGATAGCATAAGCAATATTTGGTAGCACGACAAAGTGACTATAATCAACAGTAAGTTAGGGTATACTTTAAAATAACTAAAAGAGTGGAAGTGGAATGTTCCTAACACAAAGAAATGTTAAATGCCTGAGGTGATGGATACCCCAATTACCCTGATTTGCTTAATTCGCATTGTATGCCTGTATCAAAACATCACATGCACACTATAAAGATATACAACTATTATGTACTCATAATAAGTAAAAATTTAAAAAATAAAAAAATCTTAAAATAAAAAAAGAGAAGCAGAATGATTGTATCAGTTGTTTACCCTCGTGATGGTGTGGCTGAGTGGGGGCTGTGGCTCGCTTCTGCCTAGCATCATACGAGAGTATCCTACAGCATAGTGCTAGCCTGGGAAAAGATCAAAATTGAAAATGTTAAGTACATCACACCTGTAATCCTAGCACTCTGGGAGGCTGAGGCGGGTGGATCGCTCAAGGTCAGGAGTTCGAGACCAGCCTGAGCAAGAGCGAGACCCCGTCTCTACTAGAAATAGAAAGAAATTAATTGGCCAACTAAAAATATATGTTTCCCAGCTACTCGGGAGGCTGAGGCAGAAGGATTCCTTGAGCCCAGGAGTTTGAGGTTGCTGTGAGCTAGGCTGACACCACGGCACTCTAGCCCAGGCAACAGAGTGAGACTCTGTCTCAAAAAAAAAAAAAAAAAATGTGAAGTACAGTTTCTACAGAACACATATCGCTTTTGCATCATCATAAAGTCAAAAAATTGTAAGTTGAGCCATCGTAAGTTGGGAACCATCTGTATTAAAAAATTGACAACTGGACTGACAGTAGATGTCTCATCACCATCAATAAGGGCTAGGAGATGATGGAATAATGTCTTCAGAATGGGGAGGGGAAAAAAATTTCAGCCTAGAATTCTATAATCAAATAAGCTATACTCAAGACTGAGAGCAAAAAAGAAATTGTCATATAATTTCGCCATTACAAACTCTCATTGATAGTTTTAGTATTAATAACTATTTCATAGATTCCATTAGATTTTCTATATAGAAGATCATGTTATCTGAATAAAGGCAGTTTACTTCTTCATTCCAAACTGGATGCCTTTTATTTTGCTTTCTTGCTTTATTATATTGGCTACAACCTTCAGCACAGGTAGAATGAAAATGGCAAGATCAGATATTCTTGCCTGATGTCTGATTTTAGGGAGAAAGTATTTAGTCAGAGTTCTTTTTTTTGTTTGTTTGTTTTTTTTTAGTCAGAGTTCTCTAGAGAAACAGAACCAATAAGGGGTGCACATATCTACAGGTGACCCTTGAACAACATGGGTTTGAACTGAGCAGGTCCACGCATATGCAGGTTTACTTCTACCTCTGCCACCCCTGAAACAGCAAGACCAACCCCTCCTCTTCCTCCTCCTCCTCAGCCTACTCAATGTGAAGACAAGGAGAATGAAGACCTTTATGATGATCTATTTCCACTTAGTAAATAAATATATTTTCTCTTCCTTAGGATTTCCTTTTTTTTAAAATTTTTAAATTTTAATTTTTTTAGAGACAGAGTCTCATTCTATCACCCAGGCTAGAGTGCATTGATGCAATCATAGCTCACTGCAGCTTTGAGTTCCTGGGCTCAAGTGATCTTTTTGCCTCAGCCTCCTAGTACATGCCACCATGTGGAGCTAATTATTTTTAATTTTTTTTAGAGACAGGGTTTCGCTCTATTGACCAGGCTGGTCTTGAACTCCTGGCCTCAAGAGATCCTCCTGCCTCACAGCCACCTGAAGTGCTGAGATTACAGGCGTGGGCCAGCTCACCTAGCCCTTATAATTTTCTAAAGAATATTTTCTTTTCTCCAGTTTACTTTATTGTTAGAATACAGTCTGTAATACTTATAACACGCAAAATATGTGTTAATTGTTTATGTTATCATCAAGGCTTTTTGGTCAACAGTAGGCTGTTAAGTTTTGGGGGACTCAAAAGTTATATGTGAATTTTTGACTACATGGAGGGGATCAGCACCCCTAACTCCCATGTTGTTCAAAGGTCCTCTCTCTCTCTCTCTCTGTATATGTGTGTGTGTGTGTGTGTGTGTGTGTATTTGGCTCACATGATTATGGAATGGTTATGGAACCTGGCAAGTCCAAAATGTTCAGAGTGAGCCAGCAGGCTGGAAACCCAGGAATAAGCCCATATTGCGATTCAAATGGAAAAGCTGTCTGCTGGCAGAGTTCCTTCTTGCACCAGGAAGGCCAGTCTTTGTTTTATTAAGGCCTTCAAATGATTGAATAAGGCTCACTTATGTTATAGAGAAAAATCTTCATTATTGAAAGTACACTAACTTAAATGTTAATGTCATTAACAAAAACACTCTCACAGAAACATCCAGACTAATTTTTGACCAAATATCAACCTGGCCTGGCCAAGCTGTGTTAAAACAAGATATGTGTTTATTTTTGACACATAAAATTAATCATCACAGTCTTTCCCCAGTAAGTATGGCAGTAGGTTTTCTGTAGATGCTTTTCATTAAGTTGAGGAAGTTCTCTTCCATTCTGAGTCAACTGAGGGTTTTCATGAGGAAAGAATATTGAATTTTGTCAAATATTTACTCTCTACCTATTGATATAAGCATATGGGTTTTTTTGTTTGTTATTAATATTATGGTGAATTATATTAATTGATTTTTTTATGCTAAAACAACTTTGCATTCTTGGAGTAAACCCCACTTAGTGATGATGTATTATTCTTGTTATATATTATTAGATTATATTTGCTAAAATTATTTTAAGAATTTTATGTTTTATAGTTTTCTTTCCTGTAATGTCTTTGACCAGTTTTGGTACCAGGGTAATATTGGCCTTCAGAATGAGTTGGGAAATATTCATTTTCAATTTTTGGGAAGTGCATGTTTGTGTAAAATTGGTGTTCTTTCTACCTTCTGTGGTTGGTATTAATAAAATTCCCAGTGAAGCTATCTGGCCCTGTACTTTTGTTTAACAGATTCCATTGCTTTAACAGATTTATGGCTGTTCAGGTTATCTACTTCTTCTTGAATCAGCTTTGGTAGTTTGTGTCTTTCAAGGAATGAATGTATCCATTTCATTTACATTGTAGAATTCACATACAGTTGATCAAACACATTCCCTGATTACCCTTTTGAGTATGTGTAGAATTTGTAGTGATGTCAGCTCTGTCACTCATGATACTAGTTATTTGTGTCTTTTTTCTTTTTCTTCCCTGGTAAATATGACTAGAGGTTTATCAGTTTGTATGATCTTCTCATACAAACTCTCAAGGCACTAGTTTTAGGTTTCATTAATTTCCCTATTGTTTTTCTGTTTTCTATTTCATTGATTTCTGCTCTTATCTTCATTATTCCTTTCTTCTGCTAGTTTGGTTTTCACTGGCTTCTTTTTTCTGGTTTCTTAAGGTAGACATTGAGGACATTGGTTTGAGCCCTTTGTTCTTTTCTAATATTGGCATAGAGTAGTCTAAATTTCTAAGTACCATTTTAGCTATTAATATATCTCATAGATTTTAATAAGTTGTGTTTTTATTTTCATTTCATTCAAAATACATTATAATTTCCCTTTAAATTTTTTAATTGACCTATGGTTTTTGGAAGCATGTTATTTAGTTCCCAAATTTTAATTATTTAGTTTGAAGATTTTCCAGCTATCTTCCTGTTCTTGATTTCTAATTTAATTCTATTGTGGTAAGGGAATATGCTTTGCAACACTTGAGTCTTTTTAAATTTATTGAGAGTTTTTTTATAGCCCATAATATGGTCTATCTTGTTAAATATTCCTTGTGCACTTGAAAAATTATATGTTCTGTTGTTGGTAAAGATAGTCTATCAATTAGATCAAGTTGTTGGTAGTATTATTGAAATTTTCTCTATTTTTACTAATTTTCTGCCTAGTTGTTCTAACAAATATTAAGAGGTTGTTAAAATTGCCAACTATAATTGTTGATATATTTCACCTTGAAGTTCATGTATTAATATTTTGAAGCACTATTATAAAGTATATGTTCTGTTGATGAATTCATCCCTTTATTATTGTAAAATGACCAGCTTTGGAATTTTTCCTCACATGCATGCACTGATCTGTACTCAACTGAATACTGGAATGGCAACTTCTGCAGATCTCTGGAGATCTCTCTTCTTACAGCTCTCTCTTTTTTGGTACTCTGTCTTGAGAATACTAGCTCCTTGGGTTCACTGGACTCCCAGCTGTGCCTCCTTAAGTCAGGGAGGACCCCACCAGACTCAGTCTGGGTTCGCTTTCCTTGCACTGTGGTCTAGGAACTTTCTCTAGTCAGTAAGCTGGGGTGGTTCTAGGGCTCACTTCATTTGTTTCCAATCTCTCACGGATCACTGTTCTTCATTGCCTGATGGTCAATGTCTTGAGGGTCATTGTTTCATATATTTTGTCCAGTTTTGTTTTTTTATTATTTTCAAGTGGGAGTGTAAATCTGGTCCCTATTATTGTATCTTGATCAGAAACAGAAGTCTCATTATGCTTTTACATGTGAGAAGATACATAGGAGCATAAGATATATAGACTGTATCTTATTCTCTAAATGATAATAATTTCAGAGAACTATTTTTTAAAGGCAGGGAGGATATTGGTTTGTGAATCAAAATACCTAAGTTCTAATTCTGTCACTTGCTGTATAAACAAGAAAAAAATTACTTAAATTTGTTGACCTTAAGATTCCTCATTGTTGTATTGAGAAGATAAAATACTATAAAGTAAGTAAAAGTATTTAGTAAAATATGAAGGCCATATACAAATGTAAAGTATTATTCAAAGATACAAAATATGTCAGGGAGAGGTTAAAAAATATTGCTGTCTACCCACTCTCTACTCATGTCTATTCCCTTTTCGTTATCAGAATCGTGATGCTATTCAGGTGAAGAATGTGTCTGGCCCCAGGTTTTGTCTCATACTACCAGCTCTTCCTGAAGCTAGGGATGGCCAGGTCATTCAGTTGTGGAAAATGAGGAGTTATGGGCAGTTTGCTAGTGGTATTTCTGGGCAAACTTTTGCTTTCCTGATAAAAGGAAGAGACTAAACTGACATTGCTTCTTTCCTCCTCCTTTTTGCCTGGACTACAGACAGGCTTGATGCATCGCACTCTGGAGGTTATTTTATAAGCACTTGGGAGGACCTCACCATCATATACATACTCACCGTAGCCTTACTGAGTTGCTGAACAAACATTGATAGTCACCTTTCTCCATAGTTCTTGTTATGTAAGCAAAATATATTATTTAAGCCATTATTAGTTGGGAGACAAAAGCATTCCTGCTTCAGGAAAAGGGGAAGTGGAGAGCTGAGTTATATCTTTGTCTACAAGTTAACTGTTTGAAGAAAGCTATATGAAGCAAAAATGGAAGAAATCATGTTTAAACTTTGTTTAAAATCAAAAGCAATGCCTGGCACACAGTAAGTGCTCAATGAACATTCTTCAAATAATCTGGATGGATATGCAAATCTTGAAGGACTATTGTAGATATAAATTGCCAAACAGCAATCCCTCTAAAATCCCAGCTACTGCCACTTAACAATTTTAACTCAAGACTATTAATGGTTGTGTTCATTACAGAGAACTTACACATTTCTACATACTTATACACGTAAGGAGAATCTTAGGGTTATAGCATTGCCTTTCTAAGATACTAAGTGAACTTAGCTACAGAGCAGTTCCTCATATTTAACCTGAGGAGGATACCAATAAAACTCACCTTCAGTTCCTCAAACAGTTGATCTTGTAGAAATATTTGTCTTGAATGATGGAAAAGGTTCTTTGAGAGGAATCACATCATTTCGGGGAAATCCCTGCTCAAGCTATCCTTGGCATAGTTGCAAATGCCTGGCATGTGGAAGATGAATGTTCTAACATTCCAGTTTCCATGGAAGATGAGTGGATAGTTTTAACAGACAATTTCTTTTTTGCCAATATTTTGCAACATCAGCTATAACAAATCATATACATTAGTAATTGGAAAATGGAATATGCCTGATTTTAATTTTGTGGAGGAAAGAAGAGTGCTACAATTAAAGTAGTAGAAATGTCTTCTCCTTCCTCTCTCTCCATGCCCTCCCCCCATAAGTTACTCTTGAGATTTTGATGAAAATTCCTATAGAAATTGTATAGCCCTATGGAGCATTCATTTATTTTTGCTCTTAATAATAGTCATGAATAGGCTGGATGTGGTGGCTCATACCTGTAATGCTAGCACTTTGGGAGGACAAAGTGAGAGGATTGTTTGAGGTCAGAAGTTCAAGACCAGCCTGGCAAGAGTGAGACCCTGTCTCTACAAAATATGGAAAAATTAGCCAGGTATGGTAGCATGCTCTTCTAGTCCCAGCTACTGGGGAGGCTGAGGCAGGAGGATAGCTTGAGCCCACGAGTTTGAGGTTGCAGTAAGCTATGATGATGCCACTGCACTCTAGCCTGGGTGACAGAGTGACACCCTGTCTCAAAACAAACAAAAAATAATAGTCAGAAATAATAACCAAATATTAGAGATTGCAAACCTTGAAACAACAGAAAAGTTCTTTTGGTTCATGGATTTGCACACTTTGTCCTTGGCTTTCTCTCAAAGTGTGAGCTTACGAGAGAGACTAGATTTGATAAGACTTAAGGGGACAAAAAGGTCTTGGTTACTGGCAGAAATATGGCCATAGGGAGCCGTAAATGTAATAAAAAGGGCTTTCTCGACTGCAGAAAAGAATTCCGGCCTTTCCATCCAGACAGGCAACCGTCTGGGTGGGCTGATTTTGTAAATTAATCAGACCCAAAGTATATATCTAGAGATTACAAAGAAAATAAATACATTTGTGGGTCAGAAATATCTCACCTGGTCTGAACTAATTGCTTTCTTTCTCAGGCATTTTCATTAGTTTGGGTGTGTGGTATGTATTTCTAAATCTCCGTGTTTTTCTCTCTTATATCAGTAACACACTTGTCTTTAACGTCGATACAGCGTAACTTTAGAAATACAGATTGCATTTATTCAGAATTTTAAGCTGAATTTATTTATACTCTATTCCTTCTTTAAAAAGACATTCGGTGATTCATTTAATAGAACTCACATGACGTATTTGAGTATATTTGTGCCATACACTTTTGGTAAAAGTCCCATCAATTCAAATAGCCATTGAGCATCTACCATGTTTAAGGTATTTTGGGGTTTATGAAGCTGAATGCAATGTGGTCCTTGATGATTGACTCTTGGTGTGTTGTTACCTTACCCAGAAGCACTTGTTTTTTAACAAGAGGATAACAACCCTAGCTGCATATCAGAATCACCTGGGGAGCTTGTTAAACATACACCTGCCCAGGCTCCAGCTCTCAGCTGACGGAGATTCTAATAGGCAGAGCCCAAGATGCGTGTAGTTTTAACAAAAAGCTCCCCCAAGTGAATCTGATACACAATCAGGATTAAGAAACACTGCATTAAGCTAAGAAAGGACTAACGACGAAGTTCAGCCACAAGTCAACCAGGTGGTTGCCCTTGAAATTTACATGAGCAGCTGGCTTAAGCCACTTACAAGTCTGTTTCTCTCTATTTTCAAGGTTTCAGAATGGGTAAAGTCCGAAACACACCCCAGAGGACAGGGTCAGGCTCAATCATCCCTGTTAAACACCTGGCTCAAGACTGCTATGGGGGAATAAGAGAGCTGCAATCAAAGGCCGCCCCCAAAGCACCCCTAAAGCCTCCCCAAAGACTGTCATATCTATCTCATATGAAATATGGTTATGTTGCAAATGGTCCCAACCCGGCCTGGCCCTCCAGAGCGGACGCGATTTCTGCGTGCGAACACTTCGGACAGAAACTACGCGTCCCGGCAGTCCGCGGGGCGGGTGGGCGGAGCCGGGCCGGGGGCGGGGGCCGGGCAAGAGGGGGCATTGTGTAGGCGAGCGCCGAGCTGCATTTGTCTGCGCGAAGTGCTCGCCAAGCGGGCGCAGTAGTGGCCGGCCCGGGTTGGAAGTGTCAGCGGTGATCGCGGCCCGGGCGGGAGGCCCAGGGGGAGGGACCACGCGCCGGCCGGCCTCGATCGCTGGCAGGAGGCGATGTGCAGCGCAGCAACATGCACATAGGCGCCCGGCGCCCTGACGACCCCTCCGGAGGCAAAGAGGCCGGGGCCGCGCTGGGGCGGCGGGGAGCATGAGGGAGGCCGGGGGGCGGCTCCGCGTGGTGCGCTGCTAGCGAGCGGGGCGAGCCGCACAGCCGCCGGGGCGCGGCGGAGGGAGGGGAGCCGGGCAGGTCGCGCCTGCGGGCCGGAGCAGACCGCCGGGAGCTGTTCTGATTTTCGACGCGGACGCCAGGGGCCGGGAGCAGCCCCCGGCTCCGGCGCGCCGCCGACATGGGCAACGCGGGGAGCATGGATTCGCAGCAGACCGATTTCAGGGCGCACAACGTGCCTTTGAAGCTGCCGATGCCCGAGCCAGGTGAACTGGAGGAGCGATTTGCCATCGTGCTGGTAAGTGCGCGGGGCTACGGTGCGCTGGGACCTCCGGCCGGGCGGCGCGGCTGACCCCCGCCCCCTCCCCTTCGCCCCGCGCGGGGAGCGAGCCTCCTGTCCCCGGGGGGAGGCTCCGGTCTTCCCCATTGTGGCCTCTCCCGCCTCACGCCTCGCCGTCCCCCTCCAAGCACCCTGTGTTTAGCCTCCCGGGGTCCCGGGATGGGGCTGGGGGCTCGGGCGGGCTGCCCAGCCAGCCCGAACCCATTGTCTGGCGGGAGCGGCACCTCACAGCGCGTGTGCCCGGGAGGTGCAGCGTGGGCGTGAAGGGAAGGTGGCGCGGGCTCGGGAGGAGGGGGCGGCGAGCCGATATGGCTTTTTGTTTAAAAAAAAAAAAAAATCCCTGCAAACCCCGAGTCTCTGCGGACCATGCCTCGGGCGCCTAATGCCGGACCTGCGAGGTCCCCGGCAGATGGGCGCATGTGGCGGAAGCCGCGCGGGGCGGTGAGCGAAGGCGAACTTGGAGGGCGGACGTCGCTGTTTGGTAGGGGGCAGCTTCCCCGAAAGGGAAAGGGGAGCCCCGCAGCAGTGCGCCGCCCGGGTCCCTAAGCGGGGGGCGGGAGGGGGCTGCGTCTGAATCCCAGACTGGGGAGAAGCGCTCCGGGCGGGGGAGAACCTCTGCGCGTTGCCTTTGGTCTTAAATCTTAAACCACAAAAATGTGCAGTTTTGCGGGGACGTGTTGCGAGCTGTCCTGACTGCACGGGTGACCCCTCCCTCCCCCTGCACACCCAGCCAAGTCCCCCGCTCCCTCTCGCATTCCGCTTCTCCCAGCTTTCCAGCTCCTCAAATGCAGGACTCTGAAGACTCCCTTCTTTCTCTCTTTCCTGCTGGGACTAAGTTTCTGGGTGCCTCCTAGCCGAAGCCTGTCGTGCTGTGAGCTCCCGAGGGTGTGGCGTCGCGCCCCAGTTGGGATCTGTACTGCAGTTGGTCTCCAGACTTCAGTGTTAGTGTCCCAGCCTCTTTTGAGGGATGTTGGGAGGAAAACAGCCAAGACTGGACTCATTCCTACTTCTCCCTTTTCCTTGCTGGTTACCTCTAAACTCGACAGGAATAGGCAGCAAAGGAAACTTGTAATCGAGGCAGTCAAGGTTCGTGCCAGCCTTCGGGTTGGGGGCATGTAACCTTACAACTTCGGGAAAGGGCTCGAGTCCTAGATCAAAAATCGCTTTTCTGACGTCTGAACGGACTGGGATGTTTAAATCATCTTTCTTTAGGCTAGGAAACGGGGCTGGTTTGGTGTGGAGAATAATGTTCTGGATGGCAGGTTAGCTTTGTGCTCTTTGGGAGAACAGAGCTTTTTCTCCCCACCTGGAAACTCTGTTGTGATGGAGGGGAGATAGGTGAGGTTGCCTGTCCTGCTTTGCATCTTCCGTGATCTCCCACAGCTGCTCCCACCGTTGTGCAAGATGGGACACTCTGAAATGAAACAGCCTAGGCTTAATTACTTCTCAAGGCAGCCTGGCTGCATACTTGACCCGTCTTTCCAGAGACAAACGTTTTTCTTCAAAATCCTGCTCCTACCAGACACATGATTCTTACCTCCTGGCTCTGGGTTTTTTGTTTTTCCATCCATGCTGTGGTACTGTGTGTGTGTGTCTGAATACTTGTGGTGGAGGAGCCGGTGACACAGGGAAACCAGTGCAGCAGCCATAATAATAACAATAATGCAATTAAGTTCTGCCCAACTGGGATAGCATTTTTTTGCATGAGCTTTCAGCTTCCCTGCTGATTAATAACACATGGTATGAATTAATCTTTAGAAAAATAATGTCCCATCATTAACATGGTGGATTTGTTATCCTGTTAAGTCTAGCAGTCACAAATTTAGTATGTAGACATTTATGATCGCACATCACGAGCTGCTTGGGGCAGTGCTTGTTTGTTGTGGCTACTTTTACTCTACTGTGTGTCACACAGTTATTGGATGCAGTTCTTTTTAAAATTGTTTACAATATACTAAGCTTCTCAAACAGAAAACAGAAACAAATACCAGGCTGACTTTTTTTGAATAGAGACAAAACTTTTGGGAATATCTCCGCTTGGGGACCCTCTTATTAGGAATGCACTTGGACCATTAATGTGGTGTTTACTTTCCCGAGTCACCTCCACGTGCTCTTTGGAAATCTATCAGAGGAGTTAAAAGGAAACCTCCCAAATTATCCCCACTGAGTGATGCAGTAGGAAGTGTTGGTCATTTCTCTTGTAGTCAGTTTTTTCTGAAGTTGTTTGTGCGACGCTCTCAACTTTGCTTTTCTTTACGAATTGCTTGAGAAATCGGTTCAAACCATTTAATTCTGGAGATCAGACTTGACGGAAAAGTGTTAGGTGGCAGATTTTTAAATATACATGGAGGAATTTTCTATGCTTAGACAATGGGAATCATTGGCATTGTTGATACTAGTTTTATTTTCTTACACAATAAAGATCATACATGTGTTTTGGGGGGGAAATCAGATTGCAATACTATACAGAAAAATGTCCAACCACCTCGTTGTAAGTATGGCTTACATCAATAATTAACGAGCTGTTTCAGGCTAAGAAAACAATTTCAACCTCCAGCGCTAGAGTATTTAAATCCTTGGGGAGGAGTGAATAAAAATTCAAATGACAGAAGTGCATCTTATTCCTTGTTTGGAAAGCCTTAAGAGAGTAAATCTAGGTAATGACTATCCTCTCCCTCC
Organism: Lepilemur ruficaudatus; assembly: GCA_963574885.1. Taxonomy (NCBI): domain Eukaryota; kingdom Metazoa; phylum Chordata; class Mammalia; order Primates; family Lepilemuridae; genus Lepilemur; species Lepilemur ruficaudatus. Next base: position 38,128 of record CAUYRT010006217.1, on the reverse strand, counting down.
ATATCAGTTTATATGAGTTAAATTATATAAATCTAAAAAAATTGATATGAATAGAAAGAAGAGAGAGTAAAAGACTACCGAATTAAGATCCGTGCTGGGGTAAGCTTTTAAAAGTGCATTTTTTAAATAAGAGTTACTGAACTTCCTGAAATGACTAGTAAAAATTGGATCCAAATTTTAAGAGTTTAATCCTCCTAAGGAGAGTCTCCCCCATCCCTGAACTTGTCATCATCCTCCTTATAGTAATAGTTATAAAACTTATATTTAAAGGAAAGGATTACTGACTGTATACATTTGACTATTTGCTTTCCTTGTACACACCTTTTAGATAGTGCTAGGAGGTGATATACTTTTGTGCATGCACACATGTGTAAAATGTGTCTGTTATACTCTAATATATATGTTTTATATAACGTGTTATATATATCACATATAACAAATGTATTTCATGTGGGAGTGTTTCATAAATTATAAAGTCAGCCATCTACTTCAATCTTTGTCCTTATAGGGTGTATATATTTTATAGTTAACAGCCTGTATTTTTTGGAGGGGTTCTTCACATTTATAATTAAATAGCCATGTGGCTCTCCATTGTACTATTGTCTAATTATTGGTGTTACATATGCAAATACTCTCATGTCCTTTATTTTTCAAAGATGATGTTATGAAGGTGATTCTTGTAGATGTGAACAACTGATGGTCCTTGTCCAAGAATACCTCTTTTTATATTAGTTGCTCTATAATATTCACTAATTTTTGGCTTGCATTTACAGTTTACAACTTAAAATGTAAGTCCTCCAGTGCCTTTGTGAGAAGCTAAGGCTTCTTTCTTTGAGCTTCAGGGGAAAGAATAGTTTTAAGCCCTCTGTCTTAGCCGTTGTATCTCTGTGCAGTATCAGGTATTTGGCAACACTGCAAATAGATGAAAAAGGACAGATTAGGAAATAATGGTTTAGGGCAGTGTTATCTTCTGTTTGATTTCAGGAACTACTTTGGTATCTCATTAATTGGAGTCAATTTCCTTTTTTTCTTTCTTGCCCTGATATTGAATGTAGTCATTTTGTCCTAGGAAGAAGTGGGAATATTTTCTGAGTACCTACTGTTAGTATGCCTTCTGTTTACAGGTTATCATTTAGTCCTTACAGTAACTCCAGCTATCAGCACATTATAGATGCATAAATAATGATAACTTAAATTTCCTGAAGTCATGCAGTTATTGAATAACCAATCTGAGATTTCAACCCAGATTTGGATCTCTGTTTCCCACTGTCCCGGGCCTCCCATTTACAATGCATTACTATGCTTTCTTAGGTCTAGAACTGGAAAGAAAAACAAAAAGCAGTAAAAAAAAAAAATTTCTAAATCTGGTAAACACAAGTTTCAGACTGTGTAACATTGGCAGAAATTTCTCAGAAGCGACTGAATTGAGGTGCATTTGAAGTTTTCTCTTTAGATGTCAAGCCTTTCGGCATCTTCACCGTGCTCTTCTAATTTTAAACATGGAGTTAAAAATTGATTTGGTCCAGAAGTGTGTTCTTCAGTTTTTCTTTTCAAGGTAGACTTGAAATATGATTGGAAAGTGTAGGTTTTCCAAATCAGAAGGAAGAGACAACCTGTCGTTGCAATGCATACCCTCCAAATGTAATTACTCGTGGAAGGGACAAGGAAGGTCAAGTTTTAACATTTAAGTTTATTTCCCGCTGCAAGGTGTTGTTCCCTTTCAACCACTTCCAAGGAGAGCGCTTGCCGTGGAGTCTGCTGAGCAGATGGATGGGTGGGGAGCGTAGTGAGGCCGTCAGATGCTGCTGATTTGTTTTGTCACATCGTTTTTCCTGTTGTGAGGGAAAGAGAGTGTGGAAGGGGGCCAGTGTTGTCACTTTGAACCATTACAATTTCACCCTAGGCAGTAACTCCCTGAGCTGTTTTATTCTCCAAAATGGGAATTTAGGCTTAGGGTTCTGAATATCATTATCAGGGTGCATTTTTCCTCCTAATAATACCAATAAAAACTGTGAAAATTTGGGTATCTAGAATAGAAATTAATCAAATGCAAATGTTTGGCTCCAGCACAAGACTGGCAGCAAAGTACACTGATGAAAATTTGGGCAGGAAAGGTAGGCATGTCCTTAAATCCTTAAGTGATAAGAATCACCTTTGCCGTGGCCTCTCATTTAGCAAAGAGCATTGACCTGGGAGGCAAGAGACCTAGTTTCTGAATCGTATCTGCTCTACCAGCTTGGACAAGTTAAGTTCTTTACTTTGGTCCTTGGTTTTCCCCCTTTGTGAATAGGAATAAAATTTGAAACAACTGTTAAGATGGTCTTGAGATGATGGAAATCATAGTACTTGAAAGCATACAATTTCCAGAATGTAATATATTTTGATCCATTAGCTGACTTGTGTTTTTGAAGAGCTTTTGTGTGAAAAAGTGAGTATGTAGCGGGGTTTTGTGTGGTCTAGAAAGTAGAATTCCCCAGGGTCGGTGACTGAAAGTCACATGAGCATAAGGAAAAATATTCTAACGTTTACCGTTGTCAAGAAATGGATAGTGCCCTATGTATGTACTCTATGGACTACTTTGACAGAGTAGGGTTTTGAAGGTAACAAGATAAGTCAACTTGAGTGGTAATATATTTTGGGAAATCAGCTCACTACAAATTGTGACTGTAAACATTGTACTGTAAATGCTTTGTAGTTTTCCCCCAATAAAAAAAAAAAAATAAATAAAAAAAGAAATGGATAGTGAGCTCTCCATTAGAGTTATTCAGACACAGCTGTGTGAAAAAAGGCCCTTCCCAGCTCCCTGTATAGCAAGCTCATTATTGGCTTGCAAGGTGCCCTCCTTGAGGTGAGGATGCCACCTGCAGATTCTAGACAAAGAATTATAGCACCTGAGAGCGGGGAAGGATCTCCTTGTAGGTCCTCCTAGGCTCAAAGCAGAAAAAAATAAGTATAGGCTGATGTTTGTTCTGGAAATTCATTTGACTTTACAAGAACTGCTGTCTGAAGGACTAGGTCTTAATGAACTGTGCTCTTCATTTCATTCTTAGGGCATGGGAAATTAGGGACAAGGTGAAGTGGGCTCCTTAACCCTCATATTTAGGCGAGTAATAGGTATCAAAAAGTGGCTAATACAAGAAGCGCACTGATTCTTGATTGTCTCTGCTTTGCAAGAAAGTGCTGGTACCTGGGATCCTTTCAGGAGCAAAGCAGTGAATCCTTATAAAAGACAGACTGGAATTGCTTAGGAGGGAAGGTGAGTTACAAGCTATGCAGCTGCTTGGCAGATCCCCTCTTGTACAGTGGCTCTTTATAGAGTCCCCTACCCTCACCCAAATAACAAGGAGTGTATCCCCAGGCTCTGGGGTCATGGTTTCTGCAGAGAGGCTTCATGTACCTTCTTAGCTCTCACCTACTTCAACAATGGGGGCTGAGCTAGCTCATCTCTTGTCTTCCCTTTAGAACTCTGTGTTCATACTGCAGGCTAATCTTCCTCTCTGCTTCCTAGTGGCCCCATCCTCCTTTCTAGCATCTCTCTTTCAACATAACACCAAGAACTATACAGTTTCCAACTGCTATGATACAATTTGGAAATAGTATCCAGGGAAGAGCTGTTAGGCTGGAGAGCTGCCTCCTGAACTGTGATTTAACTAAGGCCCACAGATGTGGATCAGAATGGCCAATCCTGAAATCGGGAGATACCAAGTCCCTGCTTGGGAGGTATAATGGTATTGATGTTAATAGGTAGAAGTGGACTTTTTTTTTTTGAGACAAAGTCTCACTCTGTTGCCCGGGCTATAGTGCTATGGCATCAGCCTAGCTCACAGCAACCTCAAACTCCTGGGCTCAAGCAATCCTTCTGCCTCAGCCTCCCAAGTAGTTGAGACTATAGGCATGTGCCACCACGCCTGGCTAATTTTTTCTGTTTTTAGTTGTTTGGCTAATTTCTTTCTATTTTTAGTAGAGACAGGGTCTCGCTCTTGCCCAGGCTGGTCTTGAACTCCTGAGCTCAAGGGATCCTTCTGCCTTGGCCTCCCAGAGTGCTAGGATTATAAGTGTGAGCCACCGCGCCTGGCCTAGAACTTTCTTCTCCTATTCTTAAAAAACAGAAAAATGACCAACAGCATTCACAGGTGGGCACCTTCTCACAAACTGTCTATGGCTTCTAGTTTTGTATAGTTTCTAGGACAAACTTTCTACTTTCCATTGTTGTATGATCATATCTTTGGTTTTCTTGTATAGCCTGTAACTGACTTTGGTGATTATTTCACATGTAACCTTAGTCCACTTTTTCTTTGCTAGTGAAGCTGTGTTGCATTTGTAAGTCCTTGTATCCATTGCCACAGCCTCTGAGGTGCTTAGACCTGGCTATCTCCAGGAGTAATCTCACTTGACTGATTTCTGTGTGGTAGATGGTGCCCATGGCCTGGTTTATCCTAAAAATTTGTTGGGTTTGGGAAAGGTGTCAAGTATTTCGAATTTTTGACCATGTGCCTGGTGTTGGGACATGAAGGTGTGACTGATGGTACCTGGAAATAGCAGAGCTCACTTGTCTCAAGTCCTGTCTTGATTGAGGGTTTGCTTAAGAACCTGATTTCCTGTCCTTGTTTTTTTTCCCCCCCTGTGGAAGTTTGGCAGAACACCTTAAGGTAGGATATAGAAGGGACTGATAAGTTAAAGCAATGGTTCTCAAAGTTGGCTGCACACTGATATCATCTGGGAAGCCTTAAAGTACAAATGCCTGGGTCTTACTCCCAGAAATTGGTGAGTTTGGTGTGTGACCTGGGCATCAGGATTTTTAAACGCTGCCTGGCATATTTGAATGTGCAGCCAAAGTTGAGAGCCACTGTGCTGGCGGAGTGTTTTCCCTGTTTCCCTCCTGCCCCAAGGACTAAGAAGAAGAGTTAAAATCAGTGGAAAAAAAGATGAGTGTAAAAGAAAAGAGATTGTTTAAGAAGTACAAAAAAGTAAGGAGAAATTAGTCAACGTTGAGAAGAGGTTAGAAAAAAGCACTTCAAGATATTTGATTTAACGGAAAGCAAGATGAGAAAATACAGAAGAAAAGGATCAAAACCTGTTGAGTGGTGGAGAGACTTAGTTAACTGTTTAAGCAATGACCATAAAATTATAATGAAAATTTGCAGAGAAGTTCTACATATTAGGGTTGAAGAGTAAGCAGGGACCCAGAGGTGTACTTCTGGAGTAGAACAATCAGTAAATCAATTGTGTTTTTGCTTAGGCCTCTATTCTCAAGCCTAATTGTTTGTTGGTTCAATGCAGGCCTTTTGCTTTGATCTCTGGTTTTACCACTTACAAAGACTTGATGAGCTTGGCTTCCTGGAGTGAAATTCAAATACACTTGTGAAATGTAAACAACATTCATTTATTAAGAATCCTATAATCAGGGCAAATTGGCATGCTTATATAAGCAATTAGCCTTGAGAAGAGAAAGATAAATAGGATGCTAGGTCAAGAATGAGCCGATTGTTCTCAATGCAAGACTCTAGTTTTTTTTTTTTTTTTTTATTAGTTGTAAGCAAATAGACATTCCTCTTATTCATAATTTTTGGTGTTTGGGGTTTGAGGACAGCATGTGTGGTTTTCTGGAGCTGAGTGGATAGAAGCACTTATTGTCTCATTTTTGTTCAGAAATATAAATAAATCTTTCAAGGAAATATAGGTAGTTGATTTATGACCAGATAAAACTTTCTAGTAATTGGGAACAGAGTGAGAGAAGGTATGGATTTAGATGGGAATATTAAAGGATAATAATGGGGTTTTATTTTGGTGGGGAAGGTAAAGAAAGTGATTATTTTCCAATGGCAGGAAGATTGAAAATAATCTCACCTGCCCTCTTTGAATAATATTTATCTTTTATTTTTTAATTGGCATAGAAGGAAGCATTGTGATAACTAATAGCCAGAGAAGTTGCATATGACATGATCAGATTAGCGCCATGGCAACACTGTTTGCCCAGTGAATTCAGTACTGCTAATGTTGGCCTGTGAAAGCTGGAGGACCCTAGATGCAAAGGTGATGAACCAGGTGAATAGTTAGTTTCAGTTCTGGCCCTTTCATTTCCCGATATGGTCAGCTTTGGGCTTCTTCCAAGGAAACTTTCTCTTTTTGGTGACAGTGGGGTATCTTGACTAACTGGAGTTCTTTATTCCCAAGTACTTCTGCCTGGTGGACCTCGGAAGCCAGTTTGGTTCGAATGTCTTGGGACCAGGATGCTGTAACTTGGATTTGGTGATTCCCTGGGCCTTACCACAAAGTCATTCTACTGCCAACTAATCAGGCCATCCAGATATGAACCTGGGGAGGCTTTTTAGAACTGAGACCTCCTGGGTTTGTGCAGCCCTTAGCTTGCCCGTGTTCAGCCTCTCCGATGTCCTTTCAGGGTAAAATGTTTGAGTATCGGGGTAGGCTTTTTGGAAAGCATTTGTTTGGCTTAGAAATCTCTAGATCATGTGTAAATTTACCAGGTCCCAATTCTCATTTAAAGAAATAACTCTTTAACATTAGACACCTATACTTTTGTTATTTTGCTAATAATTATCAAAAGTTCCAAGACTGGTTTCCTCTAATTTTTCTATTGGTAGTGGAGAAATCTAAAAAAATTTTTTTTTTCTTTAGAATGATATCACCAAATCATCCTTTAAGAAAAATCTTTTCACAAATGGAACACACTGTTGTAACCAATCCCCAGGTCAGGAATTAGAATTTCACCCTCCCTGTTGTTCTTCAGACGTGGTTAGACTTGGCTCCCTGCCTCCCCGGCCACAGTTGTCACTCACCTGTGCTTACTTTCCCAGTGGTCGCACTTGCATGGGGGAGAGTAGGCCACAGGACTGTGCCTTGCGGTCGGATTCTAAATGACTGTAAGCGTGAGGTTTCCACCACTTCCTTTGAGAGATTTCCTTAGTTCAAGCAGGCCTCAGCATTAGGAAATACTGACATTGCAGTGTCTTCCTCTTGCTTTTAGTTATATCGTCACCGACAACCTTAATGGTATTTTTTTCCTGTGTGTATAGTATCCCTATGTCTCATACAACTGAGATGAGGACATTTTGATTTATGTTCCTAGAGTAAAGCATGAATGGGGAGGGAGTTCACAGAGAAAATGAGCATTTGCAATTTCGGGGATCAATACTTGGAATTATGCACATGCAGTTACAAGTTTGTGCATTCCCTCTGAAGCCTAAGTTCTGGCCTTTAGCTTTTGTCATCTTTCGTGATGACTCTTGAAATATTAGAAGGTGTAAGATTGTGAATTTCATCTGCTAGTGTAATTTTCCCATCGCAGCCCTGTTATGTTATTCCCGGCATTAGATCCAGTCTGAGGGGCTCACGGCCGTGTTGGCTGTTAGTGGTCTACCCTGCTCACTCCCCTCTGTAACTCGTGTGTCCTTCACAGCCTTCCCCTTGAAGCTGGCCACAGCTTGGCCAGAGCCCATCCCCCGTTCCGTTTCTTTTCAGGTTCCTGACTTGCAGCTTGCTTTATCCCTTTCTCTGGAATAGGCCTGCGCTTCCCCTCCTTTGTGTCATTTCTCACAGCGATTCCCTGCATAGAATGGGATCCCTTCGCTTCTCTGCTTACTGAAACTATATGTAGCCTTCCAGGTTTTTCCAAAACCCCACCTTTTCCGAGTGTCGTGACAGGCCCACATCAGCTTCGGGGAAGTGGGAAAAACAACTCTCCTTCCTTTGATCTCTTTTCATATGAATTCTCTTACTCATGCGGCGCTTGATTAAACATCACCTTGAGTGAGCTGTGAGTGTAAAATAAGGAGATGCTTTTATGTGTAGCTTTGTAGTCGCTCATCACGTTCCTAGCCATCTGTTTATGTCTCTGTTTTATCTGCCAGTGTACACTGCAGGCTCCTGGAAGGCAAGGATCAAGTCTTATGGGGCCTGACAACTTTTCCTTACCCAGCGCAGTGCTTGGTCCTGGGAAGGGTCTCGGCAGCTAATTACTGACTTGCTTGGAGAACGGTGCGCGCTGAAAGAGGGCTGGGAATATGAGTAGCTGCTCTGAGAACCTATTTAGCTGACCACACTGGGCTGACTGTTAATTGCGCATAACTTGCCTTTGTGTTGAAATGATACTTTGTTATAGATTCTTACTCATCATGGTATTCCCCGTATCACTATCTGATTGTGGTAGGTGCCCAAGAATATGAAACATTCAGAGATAACAAGTTGGCATCATGCTTCACTTGACTCTTCACGGAACACTTGTGACTTAGCAGAAGAGGATGAGGGCAGTTGAAATGTGTGAAGAAAATCAGTGGCTTGTCGTTGTTAAGCCAGATTGGCAGGTCATGATGCGCTGTCCTTATGTGAGTAGCTACCCACAGTAGCACAGGGCTTTCTCAAAGTAAAATATCCTTCATGATATTTTCTTTTCTATTTGGAGTGAGGCAGGTTTAATTGGGCAGCATTCCTTATTTTGATATCTTAGTACTTTGCTGTTTACAGAGTGCACTCACATTGTTATCTGTGATTCTAAGGGTTTTTAACAAATGAGGCAAAGAGGACATGTGAATGTGTGGCTTGAAGTTATATAAGAAGGTGATGAAGGCTGGTGTGGTGGCTCACGCCTGTAATCCTAACACTCTGGGAGGCCGACGCGGGAGGATCATTTGAGCTCAGGAGTTCGAGACCAGCCTGAGCAAGAGCCTCTACTAAAAAAAATAGAAGGAAATTAGCTGGACAACTGAAAGTATATGTGTGTGTGTATATATATGTGTGTGTGTGTATATGTGTGTATATATATATATATATAAATAAAATTAGCCGGGTATGGTGGCACATGCCTGTAGTCCCAGCTACTCGGGAGGCTGAGGCAAGAGGACCCCTTGAGCCCAGGAGTTTGAGGTTGCTGTGAGCTAGGTTGATGCCATGGCACTCTAGGTGGGGCAACAGAATGAGACTCTGTCTCAGAAAAAAAAAAAAAACATATCACAAGGGCTCAACAAAGAGTAGTTGCTATTATTATTAATTCATACATCTGTATTCCCTCCTAGTACATAAACCCCGTGAGGGCCAAGATCGTGCCTTGGGCCTGCTTCTGTCACAAGTTTCTGGAGTAATGTCAAGCACACTGGCAGGTCCATACTAAACGTCGAAGGAGAATACATGAATGAAGGCTTTGAGAGGGTTAGTCTGGAGGCAGCCTTAGAGTGCGGTGGGGAGAGGATTCACACCTAGATGTGAAGTCAGATTCTGTAACTCAGGCTCTTACCTGGAATTACTAATGTGGATAAAATCAAGACCTGAGGGTTCTTCATATTTTGATGCTTGAGGACCAAGGATCTTTGATACCAAAACAGCAGGCAGGGTAGTAGAAGTTCTTATGATTCTCTTTGGAAAGGAGCCCTGAGCAGCAATTTGGTAGGGAGCAATGATCCCAACCCCATGACCTAAAGGGTGACTCCCCTGATGTTTAATTCCCTGGGTCATGGCAGACATGGGAACCTCCTGATATTTTTGTCATACTCAAATTCCTATCTCGATGACACCTCTGTTCTTCTACCAGGCAGAACAATTTCCCTTTCTAGGAGACTCTGACACACATTTCTTAGAGTTAATTAAAAGGTGCACAGAGAGTTTCATGTCAGAGGCCCTCCCAGCTACTGCCGCCCTCCAAGCAGGAGAGGGTCTGTCTGCAAGGTAACCGATACCCTGGGCAAGATTGAGTTTCCAGACGTCTAGCTCACATTGGAAGCCTTGCCCCTACCCCCTGGGCTTGAAAGTTCACCGATTGTCCTTTTCCCACAGACAGAGCCCTCTGTCCTTACCAGTGCTGTGCCTGTTTGCCCCACTTCCCAGCAAGAGGCCACTCCCAGGAGGCTGTGCCTCCAGGAGCCCCGGAGACAGACACTGGTGGCGGAGCAGGTGCCTTCTCAGAGATTTCCCATGTAGATCACATTCCCACGTGCCCGAGGTTCCGTTTCTCCCCAGTTCCTTGAAATCCCAAACCAGTGGCTTTAATTGTCTCTTTCTCCCCTTCTTAAAGCTAGGGTGAGTGAGGCAAGAAGAAGGAAAATGTTTTTCTATTGGGGTGGAAGGAGTTTGGTGGCACTGAACAATATTTTGCCCCTGGATAATAAAATGAAGATCAAGACATGCAAATTATGGACAGTACAGAACCATGGGAGACAGATAATGTGTGAATTGCATCTAAACCAAATGAGGTCACACATAAACCTCTGAATGGAAATTTGAAATAATTATTGATGGAAATTTAAAAAAAATCATAATTAGGCTGGGCGAAGTGGCTCATGTCTGTAATTCCAGCACTTTGGGAGGCTGAGGCAGGAGGATCGCTTGAAGCCAAGAGTTCGAGACCAGCCTGAGCAACATAACAAGAGCCTGTCTCTACAAAAAATTCAAAAAATCAGCTGGGCATGGTGACGCTCCCTTGTAGTCCCAGCTACTTGGGAGACTGAGGCAGAAGAATCCCTTGAGCCCAGGAGTTTGAGGTTGCAGTGAGCTGTGGTGATGCCACTGCACTCTAGCTCAGGCAATAGAGTGAAATTTTGTCTCCCAAAATCCCCCAACTCTGCAAAAAACAACAACAAAAACCTAATAATTGAGCCTGAAGCAATTATATATCAGGGACCATTGTAATCCAAGGCAACTGGACTCTGGAACGACCCTCATCTCGAATGAGCTTCTTTTATGGTATTTATTTCACTTTCCATTAGGATTTAATCAGAAAGAGAAGATTTTTAATAGGGACACCATTGGGAAATATGGCTAGCGGGAGAGTTGGGGACTCGTGCATGCGAGGAATTCTCTGGGTGTGGGGTCAAGGCGATAGAGCTGGGCAAATGTGGCTCTGTTGGTTTTCAAATTCCCCCCCTGCATAGCTGTGGGAAGAATTGTGTCATTCCTGATAGAAAACTCAGCCAAAGTGTTCCCTTGGAGATGAAAACACAGAATACAAGTCTCAAGAAACATTTTTGGGGGAAGTCAAAAAGAATGTTATCGAGACAGTTGATTAAGTTATACAAAGGACTTAAAAATAAAATAAATACTTATGACCAGTTGAAATTTTAAAAAGATACCAAAAAAAAAAAAAAAAAAGCCAACCAAAAAAACCAACGTTGAGCTTTCCAAGGGGACCCAGGGAGTGGGGCTGAAAGAACCCAGTAAGAGGACAGCATGGAGATCAGATTGAGGAAGCAACATTTCAAACCAATGATTAGAAAAACAACAGCAATCATTGATTAAACAAACGAACAAACAAACAAATTATGGTTCTAGGAACAGGGACTCAAAACAGTGAGCCTTGGGAAGACCGTGTTATGTTGGATAAGCTGTGAATTTTATAGAGCATCCCTCGTTTCCTGTGCAATTAAGAACAGTGGATCCTCGAGGTCAGTTGACAATCATTTATCGAGTGCACACTGTGTGCCAAGCTCTGTGTTAGGTGTAGGGGATTTAATACTCATGTATTTTTACAGAGACATAAAACATGCTCCCTGCCTTACACAAATGCTCAGGGAATGGTGAAAATGATAAGGCATAATAATAACTAAACGTTATTGAGCACTCACTATGCATTAAACACTTTACAAGCACTATAATCCGCTATGAGCCAAGGCTGTGTGGTTTTGGTCACATTTGTATATCTCTATTGCACAGCACACAGGCATTCGATAAAAGTATTTTGAAAATCCTTACACCGACTCTGTGAGTAGGTACAATTATTACTGCCATTTTATAGATGAGGAGACTGAGGTCCGAAGAGGTTAAGCACTTCTTGGTGTCACAGTTAGGAAGCAGTGGGATAAGAAATTGAACCCAGGAAGTCCTGTAAACCCTTACACCATGCTGCCCCCTTGATAGGTACATGAGCAACCAAGATGCGAGACAGGAAGTGGAAAGCACTCCACGGCTGACTCAAACAAACTGCTGTAGAAGTTATAACCTCTGGCGAGGGAAGGGAATGGCAAAAAAGGCCGGCTCCCTGGAGAAGATGGCATGTGAGTTAGGTCTTAAAATGTGGGTGAGATTCCCGTAAGCGGGTACAAGTAGAAGCAACTTCAAGATGGAGGGATGTCAGGAACCAGCACTCAGAACTGGAAAAGTGACAGGTGTACCTGGAGATTTGTACCATTCCAGTTTGTAGCAAGAGATTAGCTGGAGTGCGGTGGAAGCAGTCAGGAGCAGGGTTTCTCAACTGTCACCTGCGCATGGGTCGCTGATAAAATGCAGCTTCTGATCAGCAGGTCCATGGTGCTGCCCTGGTGATTCCAAGGCAGCTGGTCTGGGACCACGCTTTGAGCAGCTGGGCTCTAGGGGGCTTTGCTTTCCTGGATCAGGGATGTGGGCTTTATTTGGTAAGACTAGGATTGCACAGATGGATTTTAAGCAGGGAAACAAGGCTTTAGAAAGATGATATGTATGGTGACAGTAGTATAAGATGCTCTGGAGAAGGGTTGGGCTTTGTTTGTTCCTTTAGCTCCTCACTTGTAACTCTCAAAGCTCAGAATACTGATTCAGTCAGGGTCCACAGAGCCAAACAGGAACCATAGAGATAATTAACAGAGATAATTTAGCTCTTGGCCTCCAATGGTCACCTATTCACCAGAGCTGCCTGGAAACTGCTCTTTCCCCTCCTCCAGGACCGGCCAGGAGCAACATTTGTCTTTATCCTCTGGTGGTTAGAAAGGGGATGAAACCTTGGCTTGACCTTGGGCTATCCTCGTGAGTCTGTTCAGGTTCAAGCTGGGCCCCATCAGCCAGCACACTCTAGATCACTTTTCCACGATTGGAAGATCTGCTTGGGGAATGAAAAACGGTACTAATATCAGCCTGAAAAAAATATCATCAGGAAATTAAGTCTGTGGCTTAAAAAAAAATCCCACACTGCTTTCTGGTTCTGGTCTGTCTCCCAACTGGGATCTCTCCCTCTGCTTGGGGGCCTCCTTCCGGCCTCCTCCCTTCCCTCTCTGCTTCGCCCACCCTTTCTCTTCCCTCCTGCAACCTCCCCTCCTCCCTCCTTTTTCTCTTTCTTGTCCTACAGGACCTCTGGGCTTCCTTCTTTCTTCTCTCTGGGCTCCTCCCTGGTGGCTTCAGGCTTCCCTTCCTGTCTCCAGGCTTCCAGCTTTTCCCCAGCTCCACGGAAGCATCTGTCTGTCTCTCTTTCACTTCCCATCAGGGAGTCCTAAATGCTGAATAGGCCCTTCAGACCAGACCCTGAAGGGGACTTGGCTGGAGCAGTAGGGGGTGGGGGGTGCTGGGGACCTGCTGTGGCCATACAGAAGCCCATTGATAGGCAGCCCCTCGACACAGACAACCCAGTCCAGTCTCCATGGCTCCAGGCGGAGAGAGGCGTCCCTGGAGGTGGTGGCCAACATCCTGGCCATCATGAATGACCTCAGTGTCTTTGCTGGCCGGGAGGGGTGGGGGGAACCTTCGCTCTATAGCGTCCAAATCCTTCAGGCCTATCAGCCCCACCATCGGTGTGAATACATTCGTCTTGAAAATAATTTGTCTGTACATCTCCATCAGCAGTGCTGATTTCATTAATTGGAAGAATTACCTCTTTGTGGCCAATGGAAGAATATGGAGCCAAAACACACGGAACACTTTTCCCCAGTGACCCAGAGACCCTTGGACGAACTCCTGGGTGCCATGAAAATGGATCATTTTGCAGAAAGAATACCATTGGATGTTTATTTAACATCACTCCCCATCCCCCGCAAAAGACCTTCGAATCGCTCTCACATCTGGCTGCTTTTCTTCCCTCACTTTTTCGTGCAGAGCCAGGGCAGGGAGGAAACTTCATCAGTCTGAAAACATCCAGCAGCAAAGTGTAAATTAAATGTGCAGAGAGGCCATGGGAGGGGAGCCTCACATCCTGGGGGTGGAGTAAGGAGACTGTGTCTTCACCCCCACTCTTTATAAGCAGAGCTCGTTCTGTACCCTACGCCCGCCATTAGGAGCTGTGTGACCTTGGGCAAGACACTCAACCCTTCTGAGCCTCAGTTTCTTTGCTGGTAAAACAGGGAAATAAACACACACTCACGGTGCTGTGTGAGGATTGGAGGGGATAATGTATGTGGAGTGTACGGCGCAGAGGAGACACTTGATTGATGGCAGCTACTATTATTGTTGCTGGGATCAAAACCAGGACAGAGTCCCAACTGTTCCCACACCTCAGACACCCACCATTGCTGGCCCCATTCGGGGAGACAGATGGGCGAAAGTACGTCTGATAGGGTGGACAGATGGACAGAAGAGGATGATGAAGGGGATCGGGTGGAACGACAGGCCAGTGGGGTGACGGGCAGATGGAACATCTCATGGGGAAGGTGGATTTATGACAACCCAAAGGAAACACTGAGAGATGGTGTCCTGTGGGAGGGACAGATGGATGAGGGTCCAAGAGGAGAGACAGAGAGATGACAGGCCAAAGTGGAAGACAGATGGATGGCAATTTCATAGAGGGTTGGGGGAATGGGGGTGGGCAAGAGTATGATCGGGGAGAACAGATGGACGACATGCTGATGATGGAGCCTGGGCTTCCTGTTTAGTCTCCGTTCCTTGGGCCTGGACATCCCTGAATTCGTAAGAACCCCAGGGGCTCTGTGGGCATGAGAGAGAGACAGAGAGAGAGAGAGAGAGAGAGAGCACATGAACATGCCTCACATGGCCTGAGGAGACATTAGCACCAGGGTCAGCCTGGCCTCTGTTCCTCCCACAGCCCCTCCCTGGGTGGCCCCACAGATAAAGGCTCAGCTGTGATGAGGAGGAGAAGGAAACAGAAAACAGCTTTTTGAAAGAAAAGGAAAATAAAAACTGGCTAAAAGTTTTATTTATTTAAAATAAAGGTTCAGTTATGCTTGAGTGTAAACATGCAGGCCCATCCCTCCCTCCCTGGCTCTTCTTGTGGCAGAGGGCTCGGACCACACAGCAAGCTGGGGGCAGGAGCCAGAGAGGCCAGTGCAGGCCACGGGGAGTAGGTGGGACCAGGGTGGCCCAGGTGTGGGGAGGGGAGAGGGGCTGTGGAACTCAGTGACCTGCCGAGCACAGCTGGGTTGGCTGCTGCTGGGGACTCGCTAGCCCTGGCGCCCCGTCCTTCGGCACATACGGGCAATAGTCCACCCAGCTTCAACCCCACATGCAGCACATGTGTGCCACGCACGACACAGGGATCTCAGAGACACACATGCAGACACTCACAGGTGTCTAACTCTTTGTCAGAGAGAGCACAGCAGGGTCCCGGAGGAGGTGGGCCCAACTCCAGCTGTGAGTCACATTGCCTATTTGAACTAGAAATCCGACCTGCCTTTTGTCCTCTTTCTTTTGGGTTCCACCTGACTTCCTTCCATGCTTTTCAGTGACTGAAGTATTTGGGTGGCCTGTCCGATCCTGTAAGCTCCCTGGAGAAGGGAGACAGTGTGGATGGAGGTGAGTCTGGAGTAGAGACAAGTCTGGGGCCCCTGCCTTGCAAGTCTTTGTGACGAGGTTGTCAGGGCTGCGTTGGTGGCCCCAACTAGCCAGGGAAGGTCTGTGGTATGCAGGCCAGGGGGGAATAGGCAGGAAATGTTTGTGATAAGAGGCTTCCCCTCTTGTGAGCTCCCCTTGCTTCCAGGCCCAGCTGCAGGACACGGGCCCACGAGCCAGGCAGGGAGCTTTGGAGGAGGCTGCCGGAAAAGCTGGCCTTTGGGACTGCAGCAGGAAGGGCTGCAATCGCAGGGGCCCTGGGGCGGAAAGGCAGTGCCCGGGGATCGACATGACCCTGGGAACCCAGCCAGGGCTGCCTTCCTTTGGGATCAGGAATTTCAATCTGACTTCACAGGGCCAAATCAATTCCTTAAGAAAAATAAAACAAAGAAAACCCAAAACCCAAAAAAATCCCCCCAAACCGGGGCTTTGTTAATCCAAGTTGCTGAGAGGGTGGAGCGCGTCAGAAATACAGCCTGGCCCCAGGGGATTTCATTCTCTGCACTGGTCCCAGTTGGAGCCATTCACTAAAGTTAACCGGTAAAAATGGACCAACAAATACCAGGCTGGAAGCTCTGAGAAGGCGGTCATCTGCTGGAGAAAAATAAGAGTCCTCAGGAACATGTGTCTGCGGCCGTTTGCAAAGCTTAGTTCTCTGTAGGCTCCCAGTGTGTCCTCTTTGCTCAAGGCCCAGCGACACCACCATCTGTGGTTGACTTGGACAGCTCACAAAGGGGCAGGGGGTGCTGCAAAGGAACACCCCATGCATGGGGGGTGAGGCTACAAGACTTTTGCTATTGTACCAGTGCCCCTTCTGAAGGATTAGCAGCTTCTATCTGTCCCTGGGGGCTGCACTGTAAATGCCTGTATAATGCTAATTTGTGGTTGGCAGGAGATTGATTGGGTAGGAGCAGAACAATGGTAAGAGAAGGCTGAGCTCCCTCCTACTACTGGAGTGGTTGGGGTGTTTGTGTGTGTGTGTGTCTTCTAGGAGGAAAGTAGGAACAATCCCACAGAAAGGATGATTGAAAGAAAGGATAAAGATTTAGTCACTGATGGCTAGAGTCTGAACAAGACAAGTCTGGAGTGGAGAGGTGGGGATCTACAAAGCACAAATCTAGGGAGATGTTTTTCGAACTCCTGACCTCAAGCTATCCGCCTGCCTCGGCCTCCCAGGGTGCTAGGATTACAGACGTGAGCCACTGCGTGCGGCCCAGGGAGATGTTTTTGATGGGAGTAAGTGACATGTCATCACTTTTACCCTATTCTGTTCATCAGAAGCAAGTCACTAGGTCCAGCTCACACTTAAGAGGGAGGAATTCCTTGGGAGGCAAGCATTCTTGAGAGTCAATTCGGAAGCTGCCTACACTTCGACACTTAGAAAGATCCCAGTAACATAGCAAGTACTCAAGAAAAGGTAGCATTGTTCCTTGGCCTGGTGACTCGCCTAGATGTGTGTGCTAGGTTTTCTCCCAGTGGCCCGGTTCTCTGCTGTCCCACTCTCATTCCTGTTGGTATTGCTGGGTTTTCTCCAAAAGCTTTCCCTTCTGGCACTGTGAGGTTTGTGACTACACTCTCTGGTGCGGGCTGGCAGACAGCAGAGATGCTAACTGACGTTCACACTGTCTTCCTAAAAGTCTCTTCATGAACATGTGTGGTCTTGCTTTGTGGTCAGTGTACAGATATTTTAATTTCCTGCTCACCTGCTTGGTGGAGGATCTGATTTCTTCTTGCATTTATTTTTCTCTCCAACAGTCTGTGGACAGGTATTTCTGTCTGACCATCTGGTAGCCATTCACCTTTATGGTGGCTTGAGAAAGGAATTAATTTCGCTTGTGTCTTTAGCAATATCTGCCTCCTTTGACAGCAAGTTACCTTTATCACCTCTTAAAATTCTTACTATGTGGGACCTTCTGGTACCTCGGGGGCTCTTTAGATCCCTTCACTTTGTGCAACTACATCTTCTTTGGTTTAGCTTCTCAGGCTTTTCTTTTTGCACCACGGTTTTAAACATCCCGTATATACTTCTGAGTCTGTGGGACTTCTCCCCACCCACTGCATGCTGACAGTGATGGATTCGCCCTGACGAAGCCAAGCCTAATGTAATCAGAAAACAATCAACTGAAAGAGAAAATCTGACCCCTGCCCTGATCCTGCCCCTCTGCAGACTTCTTGAGGCCGTTAGCTTAATTCTGGTGAGTCATTTGATGGGGGGCAGGGTATGAGAAGACAGAAGAAATTTCTGGGAAAGAATGAGGTGAGGGGAGCCTCTTCATCCTGCTCTTGCTTTGTATCCTGAGTGTCTCAAGGGCCTACGGTCTCCTACAAGCCTCCCAGAAGGTAGAGACATCAGGGATTGATGTCATACTAACAGATGGGACTTCAAAGGCCTCTATTAAGGAGTTTAAGCTCAAAGACCACCATGTTCTGTAGTGTTTTTGTTGGAGGAAGTGTTAAAAAAATGCAGTGGTTAAGCGCTTGCTTACCTGGTCATAGAATAGACACACTTATGATGAGTGCCATGGTATGCCTTTCTTGAAAATGGTGCCGCGTGGAGTGGATTTCCTGCTTGCAATGAAGCCAAAGACTGTATTCTGGAATTTAAAAATTTCCCCCAGTACCATTCACACACTGGTTTCTAACTGGTGAATGGAGAAGGTCACCATTTCTAGGGCCTGTTGCTCTAGTGTAGTGGTCAAGAGTGTGTGCTCTGGTTAGATAGGCCTTGGTTTGGATCCCAGCTCCTTTCCTTATAGCTAGGTAACCTCAGCTAGCCTCACAAAGTCTCAGTTTTCTCATCTGTAAAATGCGTATGTGATGGTTTTTGTTCTCATAAGGTTGTTAAGAGGATTACATAAAGTAACAAATGTAATAGTATACTTAGTACAGAGTGCCTGATGATAGTAAACCTTCAAAGCCTATTATTAGTTTTATTATCTCTGCCCCCATGATCTTCTAGCAGCTGAATCTCTTGGAGTTTTGGAGCTTACCATCTGGGCTATACAGCTTACCTGATGGGGCCTGTCCCTCTCTTCCCCCTCCTTGAACATTGAGCTGTCAGTAGCTGCATCTGACACCCCTCCCCTCAATCTCTGTCGTAGATGTTCTGTCCCTGGGACTTGGCCGCTGCCCCGTGCTCCTCCCCAGAAAGGGAGTCAGTCTCCGGGTCCTGTCAGCTTATCTCTGCGGAGTGTCCTCTTGGGGCAGAGGGCTGATCCGGCTGGGAGGTCTTGCTCCTTATCATTGATGACCTCATCGTGAACCTCACTGAGGCAGTGGGGAGAAATGTAAAACATTCAGACAAGTTGTTATTTGTCATCCCTCTTACCCGCCCCTAGCGAGTTAACGGCATTTAACTCACTCTCTAAAACACAGAATCTAGTCAAAACCCGTTTTGTCTAGAGACAGAGTGAACGTTTAATTTGGCTCTGGAGTGTGCTGAAGAAACCGCTCAGAGGCCAGATGGGGTGTCTGTGGTGGGTCAGATCTCTGTGTGAGAGGAGGTTTGATGCGGGGACAAGGGCAGGCAGTGTGGCCTGGGGCTTCGTGGTGATCCCAGGCCAGAAGCTTCCTTCATTTCTACAGGACACCCCAAGAGCAACTGGTTGTCCTCATTTGGAAACTGAGACTGTGGTCCATCTTCTCTGAGCCCCGTCTCAGGATAGCAAGGCCCGGGATGGGTAGTCTCTTCAGCGAGGATGAATCATCCACATCCTTTATCCAAAGGGAATTGGGCTTTTCTAAACCCAAATCTCTTGTGTGGTGTAAACAGCGAAGCTGAAGGCTAGGATATGAGGGTGTTAGGGGGTTGGCTGTGCTAGGAAGGAAGGAATGCTGAGTCAGTTGATGGAAGCAGATTTTGATGAGTGTTGCGAATTACTGGTTTGGCATGGAACATGGAATGGCTTCGTACCAAATCACTGGCAGAAAACAAATAGAGCTGGCACCAGCAGAGACCCTGACTGGCTTAGGCAGAGTGACGGTGCCTGTGAGCTTTTTCTCAAGACCAGAGAGCTTGTGGAGTGTTACAGAGTCTTCCCCAGAGGGTGGAGTTGATAAGCTGTCCCTGAAAGGGGGTGGAGGGTCATTCTTCTGTCTCAGTTACTACTGTCCTGTCCATCAGGGCAGATAAAGCATATTTCTCAGATGAGACAACAGAAGGGATGGGTAGGGGTGTGACCTTCAGGTGGGTAGGAGAATTGGAGTGAAGGCAATTTTCCTTTCTGATTATTCCAGAAGACGACAAAGTTGACTGGTTGGTGGATAATAGTTGACTTTTGTATGGAGGCTGGATGTAGAAGGAAGAGAAGGTGCTAGAAAGCTCTGATTAGTTAATGTAGGAGCTGAAACTTATCTTGGGAAGCTGACCAATGGCCATTGTTTTGCTTTTACCTGGGTTATTTCCCTGTTTCTTTATGGGTTTATAACAAATCAAAGGAGGAAGATGAACGGATCTCTGCAGTTATCAATTATTTATACTAGAAGATCCTGCTAACCTCTTTGGGATTTGAGCAGCCAGATGAGATTCCTGATTTCCATAATCTGTGCCTGGAGGTTTACACAGGAGAGGATCGCTGGGGTAGACTTGAACCGTGGTGCCCATGAGTAGGGAGGGTGCTTCAGGGGCCATGAAAAGAGCTTCCTTCCATAGTTGGAGATAGCCTTCTGTGTGGGTGGTTTGGGACATAATCCCTTTTATCCTGGCTTTGGCTTGCTTGGTTACCTCTTTAGCAGTGCTGTTCGCTGCTGCAACAGGTGTCAGACTTTGCAAAGGCCGAGTCTGAGAGCTGGCCAACTTCCTTTGTCATTCCTAACCTATACGGCTGGGCCTTCAGTACCATGAGGTCTTATTCCCAATTGTATTCCCTTGTCCCAGGGATGGGAGATAAGGTCTTATGTTCCTTTCTGATAAAAGGCTGCATACCAGGGCAGCCTCTTTTTTACAGATCTAAAAAAAAACCTAGGATGGAAGAACTGGGGTGGGTGGATGGATGTGGGGGATGGTGGTGACCCAGGGGTTTGTCACTGCTTTGGAAAATGGTCATATACATTTGCAAATCACAAGAAGTGAAAGAGAAGAAACAGCTGGATTCTTTTCACCACCTTAGCTCCCATATTATCCTGAGATAATACACTACACTTTGAGAGTGTGTAAAAACGTGGGATGTGCAATATAGTGGGAGTGGGGACCCTGGGATTTTAGACTGCCACGGACCCGTTGCAGAGCTCTGGCCAGTTGGCTGTCTGGGTTGAACCTGTTTTGTCCTCTGTTGGTGGGGGTAGGGAGAGTGGGGTAGACAGGGAGGACAGGGATTAGGTGGCCTCTATTCTGTGACTCACCGGCCACAACATGACCACTTCTCACACGTGCAGCTGAAGATGGGGATTGCTCTCAGCTGCTGTACACACTCCCCTCCCTGCCTCCCTAGCGGGTTATCATGCTGACTCGACTAACACAAACCCCCATCTGGACGCAGTCCAAGCGCCAGATGTGCCCCCGATTAGTGTCGGTCTGGGGAATGTTTCCATGACTGAAAGGTCAGTGTCGGCTGGAAGTGCCCGGAGTGGGCGTATGCCCCCCACCCCATGTCAGCTGCAAGAGTTGAACCTTCTATTATCTCCTTGGCCAAGGCACTTAGCTGGGGCAGGGTGGGTGGGCAGGGGTGGGGTGCTGGCCAAGTTCAGGAGGGTCTTGTTTTACTTGCCTTCCCTCTTTGCTCTCAGACTGAAGGACAGAGTATGATTTTCCACTTGGAGGAGACTCCAGGGGTGTGCAGAGAGGGAAGCCCCGCTGATATGTAACTGAAAACACTTAGTTCTCCTTCAGATCAGCAATGTGCTCACGTCTCTTCTGATTTTCTTATGGGAGCTGTCACCTCCACTACAGAGAGAGAAATAAATGATAATATTGCGATGGGCTGGGCTGCCATGTTTTACTCTATTTACAGGTCATTTTAAGCATTGCTTCTACACTTTCAGATGGGCTTTTGTGTTTAATTTCATGCGTGTAGGGCCATACAAGGCTTTCCTCTAGGTAGCGATGAAAATTAAATACAATTGAGTTTGATGTGTACCTTATTGATTCCAGACCCATTTCAGTAGACTGTGACACTTCAGCGACCTGCAAATTCTACACATTAGAGTTCATATTTTATACAGACCCCGTACACCCAAGACAGGGACTCGCATTTCTACCAGCAACATCCAACTTCCAACAGAAGATACAAGCCCCGTCAGAAGATGAAAGCTACTAATGAAGATGCATCACAGATGATATTTATGGTCATCCCTTAGGGGGAAAAATGATTCATAAATAATTTCATGGAAATTACACCAAATATAGAGTAATAATTTCCTCCATTTCACATTCTCCCTTTGGTTCTCTGCAGGCCACATCTCGTTCCATGCGTCATCAAAACTCCATTTCAAAGAGATGGGGTAGGAAAGGGGAGAGGGTGGATGTTCATGGGCTTGGGAACTGCTGAGTAGTGAAAACTGCTCAGCCCCCTGATTGATAGTGTCCTTTCAAAGCACAGAGTTTCTCTTCTTTGTGAGTGACTGTTGGGTGATGTGTACTTTTCTGTAGCCTGTGGCTGCTCTGGCAGTGACACTGTCAGAGAGGGCCACTTGGGCAAGGGCAATAGTTGGTAATCAGAGCAAGGCAGGGTGGGCAGGTCTGGCCAGAGATGGTTTCAGGGTATTGTGGCAATCATCTCTCTTCTGCAACTGAGCTGGGAATTACAGGCTTTCTTCGGCCCAAGTGGGAGAAAGGGAATTTTTACTAGAGGGCATGGCCTTCTGAGGCAGGGGAAGAAAGCATCTTCTGCCAGCTGGGGCAGGGAACAGAGGTGAGTCAGAATGGCTTGTGGAGAGTGGGATTCCCCACTGGGGGTCGTGGGGCTGCTCATAAAATGGCGCCTAGATGTTGGTCTACAGCCAGGGTTCTCAACCTTGGCTGCACATTGGAATCACCTGGGGAGCTTTTACAATCTTGATGACCAGGCCCCACCTCAGACTGATTACATCAGAATTTCTGGGGTGGGACTCAGGCCGAGGTAGTTTTCAAGACTCCCCAGGTAATTCCAATGCACACCCAGGCTCGAGACCCACTGATGCAGGACCTCACTAATCAAAGCGTGGCCTGAGGACCAGCAGCACCGGTGTCACCTGGGACTTGTTAGACAAGCAGAATCTCAGGCCCCACCCCAGACCTACTGACTCAGCATCTGCATTTTAGCAAGATCCTTGAGAGATTTGAAGTATATTAAACTGTGAGGAGCTGTGGTTCTAAACTTTGCTGCACATTAAAATCATCTGGAGAGCTTTTAAAAATCCCAATGCCCAGGCCACACCTCATACAATTAAACCAGAATTTCAGAGGGTGGGATGCAAGCATCAGTAGCTTTTTTTATAGGTTTTCAGGTGATTCCAATGTGCATGGGTTCTCAGCCCTTGCTACATATTAGAATCACCTGGGGAGCTTTTAAATATCCTGATACCTGAGCCCTACTCTCAGAAATTCTGATTTAATTGGTCTGGAATAGGCAGCAAAAAGATTCCTAAGTGATTCTAATACGCAGCCAGCTATAGCCTCTGTTCCAGAATGTTGGTCCAGCTTCACTGAGGGGACAGCCAGCTTAAAAACCCTTCCGACAAGTCAGCGGATCCAACAACAGTGGGAGGGAAGGAACGACCAAACCACGGCTAGACTTACCTGGTCTCTGGGCTTTGATATTTGATCTCTTTACATGTGATAACTACTATAATTCTTTTATGAATTCAAATATTTATATGCTCCTTTAGTTTTCTAATAAAGTTCCTTTTGAAAAATTCAACCTCCATGCAGCTGAATTAAGGGACAAAAGCATTGGCTTCCACCTGGGCCACAGGCGCTCAGAGCAGCCAGGCGTCAGGTGAGGTGGAGGCAGGAGAGGTCAAGGTGGTGGAGTTGGTGAGCCAGGACTAAGGTAAAGACAGACCCTGAGGGATAAGGAAAAGGTGAACTGATTGCAATTTCTTGTCCTTTTTATCGTGTGACACTCTCTCACCATTTCCCACATGACTATAGAGTCAGGTAGTCTTAAAGCAGAATTGCTGGATTTAGCAAATAAAACACAGGGCACCAAGTGAAATTCAAATTTCAGATAAACAATGAATACTTTTTTAGTATAAGTATGACCCAAGCAATATTTGGGACATACTTATTGTTCTAGAAAATTATTTGATGCTTATCTAAAATTCAATTTCAACTGGGTATCTGTATCTTATCTGATAACCCTCTTCTCTAGACAACCCAAAAGTCTCAGTATTGGAAAATCTGCCCTGTGAGGAGGGCTTTTTCCAGGCCTTGAGGGGGCCCTTGCCATCTGTGGTGAGACCCGTGCATAGTTGTTGGAATCCCGTCCCCCAGGAGTCTACCACCCTGGGTTCTACAGGAGTTTATCAGGGCCCCCAAACTAGCACTGGCATTGGGGTAGGGGTGTGTATGACTCTGTGCCTGTTGGATAGTGTCCTTGAACTTCACCTTGCCAGGTTCACCTGCAGTCCTTGGTGTTGAGGTGGTTCCCGGGGGCTCCTCAGAAATGCCCTCTCCTGCTGGTGCCTGCCCAGTTTCAGCTGTATAGCCCTGAAAGAAAGGGAGCTGAGAGGCCTTGATGGGCTGGAGGTGACAGTGTCGAGCTGATGGTGACTCAGGGATATGTAGGGAAAAGGGAGGCGGAAAGGAAAGCCCAGTTCACAAGTCGAAGCCCTGGCACCTTCCTGAAGCAGCTGGCTGTTCAGGGTCTGAGTGGTGTGTCGGCTTTCAGCAGAGGCTGCTCCACGGACACATGTTCAGAGTCGAAAGCGTGGTTTTCAATTCTGTTCCATGCAGAACAGCTCATCCCCTGCTGGCTTCAGAGTGGTGGGGCCTTGAGGAAGGGGGAAAGGGAGTCAGAGAGTGGGAAAGAGCCAGCTGCCAGCAAGAGATGCAGAGCTACAGTTAGGGACATGCGCCAGATATGCGAAGGGGGTCTGCGCAACAGCAGGGAGGGGAGGGTGTGAGCCGGAGACTGCTGGTTGCTCAGTGGGGATTGTGTCACGAGACCCAGAATGATCAGGAAGGGCCCCCTTGGCTCATCCCTTTGGCCCGTCCCACTCACTGCTCAGGCTGGTGCTTGGCTGTCCCCTGATCTCTCAACCGGTCAGCCTCAGGCAAAGCCCAGGAGGGCATGGGAAGGCTGGAGAATGGGCCGGGCCAGGTTCTGTGGCCCCGGCTCATTTTCTCTGGATGCTCTAGGGAGCAAGTGGCCCTTTGTGAGGCTCGTCTGCCGGTCAGAAGACCCCATAGGCATTGGTGACGCTTGGGAGAGCTGGTAGCCTCGGAGGAGGAGCTCTTGCTTGAACATGGACTGCTGGAAGTCCCGGTTCCCTCCTGACACCACCCTCTTCCCAGAGTAATAAACCACTGCCATTCAAATGAAGGTCACAGACTTGGTTTTGTGTTTCTTCTGGGATTCCAGGCTTGGGAAACCCAGGCCCTTCTGTCTCCTTCTCTGTTTCCTGTCCTCTTTCCTCTCCTTCCTGATGGTCTTTCCAGAGCATCCTCCTCACAGGCCCCCAGGCATGCCTGGGGAAGAGGAATGTCAGCATCTGGCGGCCAATTCAAAGGGTAAATGGGCTTTTACCACCCTGGCCACTCAGTCAAGGGCAGGAGTGGTCAGAAGCTCTGTGGAAGGCTGGGAGAGGAGCCAGGGGAGGGGGGAGCAGGCAGGCCGAGGATCCCTAGTCCAGGAGGTTGGTCCTCGCTCAGATTTTGGGAGAGCTGGGCCATCTTGGTGAGAGCTGCATCTCCAGATGAATGGTACCAACTGGTAGCTGGAGCTGGGCTTGGGCCTTGCTGACCGTGTGGGGTTTGGCTCATCACATTTGGCCACTAGCTCCAAGCCTGTTTTCCAGGACTAGAGCATGCCTTCCTTGGAGATTAACAGGCCTAGATATTGCAGGAAGAGTTGACCCGGCCCTCCAGGCCAGCGGCTCACTCTGGAACCCATTCCAGAGTCAGAGCCGGTTGGAGGAGTCACATGTGTTGTGGACTGTCAGGTCCTGGGAGCCAGGGGAGATAGGCCTGGGTGAGCCCTGGGGCCAGGCTCCCATTCTTATCCCAGCTGTGACAAACAACAGCTTGCCCCTGGGATTCCCCTAGGCTAGCACACATGCCCCAGTTAGGGGTTGGGCAGGTGTGGGCCTCACTGGCCAGGTCCTGGCTGGCTCTCACCTGTCCACCCCTGACCAGGCCCAGGCTTGGCCAGAGGGCCCTGAGTCTCTGCCTGATGGAGACGTTAGTGTAGACAGAGCCAGCACCCAGGAGAGACTCACAGGTGAATCTATATGGGACTGTGAAGTGCATTTCTTCCCATGAAGCTGTGGGTCTGAACACCTGGCTAGTGTGTGTTTACGGGGTCGAGGAGGGAGAGCATGGCGGTAGGGGCACGGCTAGGATGGCTGGCAGAGGAGAAAGGGCCCAGCTCTCGGTCAGTCTCTGCTTCTCATCATCTCCTGGCTCCTCTGCTCTGCCCTGGCATTTCTTATGTTCCGGGACAAGGTCTAAATTGGGCACTTGGATGAGACGTTCCCAAGGAGCTGCCAACCTTCCAGGTCCAGGGGGGTCACAGGACTCACTGGCTCCATGTCTCCTCCTCTCGGTTTGGCCCTTGCCCTAATCCCCACCGGTGTCCGATGCCAATACCTTGCTGCCCGCTGAGATCCCCGCTCACTGTGCCTGTTCCAGGCACTACCGGGAGCTGCCGAGGTGTGCCTGTGTGTGAGTGTGTGTGACTACACGTCCTCTTTGGACATTTAACTAAATGTTTATTGGCCTCAAATGAGGCACAAATTCCACAGTCCTTTCCAACCCTAAACTTAGTGGTTGGAAAAAGTGCCTGAGTGCAATTTATCAAACGTGTGCAATCCTCCCCACCCTCCAGGGCCCAGCGCACACTGCCTCTCCTTTGGGCAGCCTTCTCTTGGGACCTCAGCCCTGCGTCTCTGCCCCTCTCTAGGCTCCCATGGTCCAGAGAGTGTGCCTCGCATAGCCCAGCTCTGAGCTCTTCTGCCTTTGTAACATTTTTGAATAGTTGGTCTGTTACCTTTCAAAGAGCAAGAACCCAGGCTTGTGAGTCATCCAGACCCTCGTTCAAATTCTGACTCTCTGGCTTATGAGCTGATGACTGCAAGCTGGTTAATTTCTCCGAGACTCAGTTTCTTCATCTGTACGAGGGGGATAATTATGACTTCCTCTTTGGATAGTTGTGAAGATTTATGAGCTCATGCAAGTGAAGCCTCTGGCACAGTGCCCGGCTCAGGGCAGTCACTTAATAAATCTGAGTTCCTGTTCTCTGCTCTTCTCTCCTCACGGTGGCTGGAACAGGGCCGGGCTTGTGGTCGGCACCCAGAAAAGTAGTGGTGACTGATTAATGATTATGGAGCCTGCAATTATTGGGATGAAGTCCCTAAACAGGGAAACAGCTCTAAGCAAACGCATTAATTAGGGGCCTGTTTGCAGTTCTTTTGTGCTGGTTTGTCATGTGTTAGCTCAAGGAGGGCTTTGTACCCCCAGTCCCCACTCCCCCAGAGGTCATTCTAGGGAAATAATGACCAAGGAGAGACTCCGGCCTGAGGTGTGCAATTCCCACCTACTTGTGACCTTCACGCCCATCCTCCCCGCCCCACCCAGTACTGGTGCAATAAACACCAGTTAACAGGTGACAAACAGGGCCCTAATAAAGGCCACTGTCTTTAGGACAGCATTAAGCCTGAGCTAATGGACTTTTGCCAGGGAGCAGGGACTTCCTGAGGCGCAGGAGGACTGCTGATCTGGAGTGACCCCTCAGGCCAGGGAGGCCCAGACCAGCTCCTCCTCCTCCTCCTTTTTTCCCCCCAAGTATAATTTTTTTAAAAAGTAGAAATGCCAAAATATAGGGTTACAAAAATCATGTTATGACTTACATGTTTTTGTTTATCAAATTGCCAAGTTTAAACCCCAAATGCAATATGACTGTTATTTCACAATAATTTCAGGACTTATAAAGTTATTATTATATACTGTAAGCAAGTGATAAAATAAACTAATGGTATGTAAGTCTAAAGTAGCATGACCGATGTCCTCCTGTCCTGAGTTAGTCCTCACCCTACTCCATGGCGATGGTCCCATGGGGCAGCTCAGAGCCCAGGGCCCTGGTCTCTGTTGGTCACAGTGGTCCTCTCAGAGTTGGGTAGGGTCCTGGTGACAGAGATGTGGAGATGACCTTATCCCACTGGGGAACTGGGCTCATTCACAAGCCACAGGCCCCTAAACAAGAGGTGGGTCTGGCTTTTTTCAAAGGCTTCTTGGCTCTTGGCTGGTGAGTGTATATGCCAAGCCCAGATCCCAAACCCTGCATGCAGTGAGTGCCAAGTAAATACTCAGGAGTCACCTGCTGCAGGCACAGTCAACATGCTTTCATTCACTTGTTTGATGACTATCACTTTCCTTGTTAGCTGGAGCTATTAATATATCTGATTTTTTCCCTTCTGTGTCCTTAGCATATAATAAGTGCTCCACAGATGTAAGTTGGAATAAATGGAATCAAATCTTCCCTGTCAAGCACCTGAGTCAGGCTTCTCTCCTCCATTTCAGAGCATAACATATTTTGTTGTGATTATATTTGTTCCCTTGCCTTTGTCCTGCACAGGCTATGAGCATCTATTTGGTGTCCCAAATACCCAGCACAGCAACCGGCACAAATAAGGCACTGACCACAGAATCTGCTGTGTTGCTTAATGAGCGGTTGAGTTGGCCATGGCCAGGCTGACAGAGACAGCTTCCCTCCCAGCTCCGCACGCTTGGAAGCTACACTTCTTGACGAGTGTTTTCCTGTTTTACAAATCTCTGTCCCTAGAAGCCCATGTTCTTTTCTCCCGGTATCAGGGCACATCTGGTTGTTGGTACATGTTGCTTAGTTAGAAACTCTTAAAACAGCATGAAATTGTTAGCACGTTGCTCTGGCCTGCCAAGCTGTTCTAGAGACTCAAGCTTGGGTGGATTTGGTTTTCTGTTTGTTTTCTGTTTTCATGCAGTTTAGAAAATTGCTCTGTGACAAACTTGGGGGGAAATACGCCTGCCTTGAACTCCACTGAGGAGAGGGCAAGGCTGGCGGGGGGGCGGGGAGGAGGGAGAGAGCTCCGGGTGGAGCTGCGCGGGAGTTCCTTGCTTGTGTTTCCATTCTTTGCGTTTTGGATTAGACGCTGAGGCTAATTTGATGTGTGGGGAGAAGGGGTTCCCAGAGGATATTTTGGGGGGAGAGACTGGGGCGTGGCTTGAGTCCGTACGGGTCCCCTCAGAAAGATCACAGGGACCAGCATATTACCTTCCAGAGGTTCCAGAGGACACAGACATGCTCTCCCCACATGAATGCCTGGGGATGGGGACTGTGAGGGAAGATGCCCCTCCCCACACATTTGCTTCCTCTGCTATCTTTGGGTTTGGGCAGTGCCAGAAATAACCTTTCCCCATGTGGCCCCAATAAGCCATCTCTCCTCCCGGCTCTTGGTAGCTCTTGTCTGTTGGCAGATTTCCTTTCTGGAAATCTCATATGGCGAAAAGCCTGGGCTGATCTATTTCACTTTGGGCAGTAGTTGCTATTGTTGGGGGTATGTGGGCCTGGACAACGCTGCCGCTGGGTGGTGAGACCAGGCATGGAGAAGGGCGGGTTGAGAGGTCTCTAGTACTCCCAGGCAGGACTCGGTTTGACTGCTGGCAGTGGAGAGGGGACTCAGAAATTGTTCTTTGGTCAAAATGTCACTAGCAGCATCCCCCACCCCTTCCCCAAGCACTATGCCTTGTCTTTAGTGCTCTCTGTCCTGTCGTTGACCACTACTTTAAAATCTTTTCTTTCACCCTTTTCTACGAAAGCATGGCCTCCATTTCAGCCTAAACTGCTTCTCGGAGAATGGTTCTCAGCTGTGCCGCTGCGTTCTGGGTCTTCATGAGCGAGTCTGAGATTTCCACTCTGGCTTCTGGCATCCTAAATGGGTCTCAAAGCACATCCCTGAGGACCCCAAGGGTGGCCATTCTGCTTCCTTATTGCCCCGGAGTGATGAGGTACTTGTACCCCTAAACATCTACATTTTCCAAAGGACTCTTGTTTACTTGGTATCTACAATGGGCCAGACACTGAACACATGGCTGAGATGGAATGACAAGCCCAAACCATAGAGACAGTAAGGGACGTCCAAATGCATGTCCGTCTGATGTCGAAGCCCTTCCTCATTCCTCTGCACTAGGGGGCCGTGAGCTCCGGATGAGTGAGGATTAGAGCTCTCCGATTCCGAGTCTCTGTCACCTGCCTCCAGCCTGGTACTTCTAGCCTTGCTTTCTCAGTTGCTCTTACCCCAACTCTGAGCCCGCAGGAATGCTCTTGCTGTCTGCATCAACTCTAGGCAGAATTCCCTTTGTCACCACCCCTTAGTTTTAATTAGATATATTAAAATGGGATTTTAATTTATAATAAAAAGTGGGGAAGGGAGATAACTAAAAAAGAAGCATTGAAGGAGTTCATACCTTTCTAATTCTGAACGTTTGGTAAGGCGTATGGGCATACAGTGGTGCCACGTTTCAACCTAGATGCATCTCAGGATCCCCACCAATGCCAGCGTGGGTCCCCATCAGTCCTCAGGAAATGCCCCCCCTCTCTCCTCCTCACCTGGAAAGGGTTTGAGGCAAGTACCCCTCACAGGCCCATAGCCTAGACTAGGGTTCTTAACCTGGGACCCATGGATGGCCTTCTGGAGCATGTGGATTTCTAGAAATTGAATAAAAAATGTAATGTAATTAGATTGTTGTATGTGCTTTTTTTCTGGGGAGTGGGTTCTCAGATTTAATCAGATTCCCAGAGAATCTAGAGATTTCAAATGGCCCAAGAAGCCCTGAAGGTAAATGTGGAACTTCCATGTGAGAAACTTATTTTAGAGCTAAGTGCGAGGACAAATTTTGCTTCCTCTAAAGGAACCATAAAGGTATGGTTTTTCTTCTGATGATCAATTTTCTATACATGACACCATTAGAGCATTACCATTTTTTCCATTTTTATTTTACTGAAATTATTTCTACCTGAATCAATTCCACTTTGTGTAAATGTTACAGAAAGACTTGATTCATGGATCACTTTCGTTTTTTCACTAGAGAACATTTTTACCAGTTATTGTGTCAGCCATAGGACGTTTTCTGCGGTGGCTGTGAGTACACTGAATGCAGAGTGACGGAGGGAGGAGGGAGATACGACCTGAAGGGCATCATCACTGAGAGTGAGTTCAAATGTCTGTGGGACCAGTGTCCACGGGGTCAAGCGATGGGGGCAAACATCCTGACTGAGGGTCTCTGCTGGGAAGAGGCCTTGGGGTAGGAGGAAGCAAGCCCCTGACAGAGTAAAAGGAAGTTTCCTCCATCTCATGGGCTGTTGTGCTGCCACCAGGAAGGACAGAGTTAATAGGCAAATGCAGACTTCGGTGAATTAGAAAGACCCTTCAGCAGTCCCAGGTGGCCAGGTGAGGCCCCAGTAGGACACATCATGAGGTCTCCTTGTCTGTCAGGTCCTGCAGACTTCCCTCAGTCACCGAGTGACTCAGGACACCAGCTCTCAGTGCAGTGCACGGTGGCTCCTGGCTCTCTTGGCAGCGGCCCTCAGAGTGATTCCGTAGCTTTAGAAACTCTGTGCCATTTGACCTCATGGACCCCATGTATTTATTTTAATAACTGTTGGGAGGAAAAGGCCAATTGAAAAACAAAAAAAGAGGTGGTGTGGTATACTGGAAAGAATGTGGGATTTGGAGTCAGTCAATCCTGGTTCAAATCCAAAAGCCATGCCAACTTTGCTAACAGACACACTTAAACACTTGGAGGTAGCTGGGTACTGGGAGGCTGAGGCGGGAGGATTGCTTGAGCCCAAGAATTGTAGGCCAGCCTGGGCAACATAGGAAGATTCTGTCTCTAAAACAAATGAACAAACAACACCCCCCCCCCGCAACAACAAAACCCCAAAAAGCAAAGCATTGGGTAGGGGATGTTTGCTGGGCCTCTAATTTAAATCCATTTTGTCTCTTTGTTTTCCATCCCTTCCAGAGACTTCTCTATTTTCTCATGTAGCAGCTGAGGCAAGACAGCTGTGGAAAGGGGACAGGTCTGTTGAGACCACTGGCCAGACCCAATCTAGGCATTAAGCCTGTGTGCACTGGGTTCATCTTGGTCTAGCCCAGCTCACCAAGATAAGAGTGTTGGGCCAAAGACCCAGCTAAAATAAAGTTTTTCTTTGCCAGCATTGGTGATTTTTAGGAAGTATCCTTAAAAGCCAGGAGCTGTTTTATCATCTGCCTTTTTCTCTATTTTACCGATGCAGATGTGATGGCTGGTATCTTAGAACAGAAAGATGAGTGACATACACTGGGCAGGACAGAGTGATGAGCTGGATCCAGCAGATCAAGGAAATGCCAAATAGCCTTGGATCATCAACTTTCAGCATTATTTTAGTTCAGAAATAAACTTCTGTCTTGTTTAAATCACTATTATATTGGGCTCTTCTGTCACTTAGGATCTAACACTAACTAATACAGTTGTCACAGGTTTAGGTTCTCTGGTCAAATTACCTGGGTTGAAACCCCACCTCTATCATTTTATAGACTTCAATTTTGACAAATCTCAAAAGCTTCCAGTTTTTTTGACTGTGAAGTGGAGGCCATTACTGTACATATCTCATATATTTGTTATATGTATTAACATGATATAATGTATATAAAATGCACAGTACATGATCAGTACTCAATAAATATTTGCTGTTATGTTGTTGTTACTGTTATCATCTTCATAATCCTGCGGTATCTGTAACCTTGGAGAACTTGCTGGGAGTGGCTATGGGAGGCTAGGAGTCATGTGTTCAGGATTCTGGAGCCTGAATCTCCTAATCTATTTCTATAAGAGAAACAACTCATAACTTTTCACTTACACTCCCTTTCCACACCTAAAATGAAGCTAATAATACTTTGCAGGCTTGTTGGGAAGATTAAATAAGAGCATATATGCAAAACAGCCCTTACGATGCACAGAGCATACATTTCACAAATGTTAGCCTCCATCTCTTTGTCCTATTGATACTTGCTGCTGGAGTTTGGATATTTGACCCTTCAAACTTCACGTTGAAATTTGATAACCAATATTGGAGGTAGGTCATAATGGGAGATGTTTTGGTTGTGGCAGCAGATCCCTCATAACTGGCCTGGTGAGTCCTTGTGGTAATGAGTGAGTTCTCATTCT
The DNA here is from genome assembly GCA_963574885.1 of Lepilemur ruficaudatus. NCBI lineage: Eukaryota > Metazoa > Chordata > Mammalia > Primates > Lepilemuridae > Lepilemur > Lepilemur ruficaudatus. Next base: position 5,343 of record CAUYRT010006217.1, on the reverse strand, counting down.
CTTAGTTCCCACCAGAACTGGTTGTTTAAGAGTCTGGCACCTCCCTCCTCAGTCTTTCTTTCTCTCTCTCTCTCTCTCTCTCTCTCTCTCCCCTCCAACCCTCTCTCTCTGTTCCTCTCGTCCTCTCTCTTTTGCTTCCTCTCTGGCCATGTGATCTCTGCATACGTTGGCTCCCCTTCTCCTTCCGCCATGAGTGGCAACAGCCTGAAGACTGCACCAGAAGCAGATGCCAGCACCGTGCTTCTTGTACAGCTGCAGAACTGTGATCCAAATAAACTTATTTTCTTTATAAATTACCCAGCCTCAAGTATTCCTTTATAGCTGCACAAACAAAGATACTTGCTTTTTATTAGACATAAATGCAGGGAGCCCTTTGCTTCACTTTTACCACTTTACTCCTAGCCTGGGTAAACTGCAAGTTGGCATTGCAGCTTGGTGGTTCTAGGTGACTACAGGTGGTGCAGGGCCAGCAGCATAGCCTGGGCAGAATTATGCAACCCAACCAGGAAGACTCAGGCCTTCAAGCCATATGGGTGTGGGTGGCAGGGGGTCTCTCAGGGTCAAGGGCAGAAGGAAGGGGTTTTGGGGGGTGGAGGGAAGATAGGCAAGGTTTAACAGTAGTGCTGGGGGCCTTAGGAAGAAGAGGTGAGGCATGCTCTCTTCAGGCGATACTACTTTTTTGTATGTCGGCAGAGCCAACTCTGCAATTTACCAAGTGAGAGGCCACAGGCAAAATAGCAATCTCTGTAAAGACAATACTACTACTCTTAAAGAGCTGTTTTCGAGGCTCTGAGATAATTTATATAATGTGTATATGGCACATAGGGTAGGCTCTTTCTCCAAACCCATTCTCCAAACACACCAACAAATCCTTGTCTCCTAATGAATTTGCTGCACATGCATGCACCTTTGGGGGTCTCTGAATACCCTCTGCAGGTGCCTGGGGTAAGGACCTTAAAGTAACCCTGTGGGATTGGATGGTTTCATGTAGGGTGAGCACAAGCTGTGCACATATATGTATATCTCTACAAAAGCAGCCCAATGCAAAGACCAAGGGAAGGCAGGGATGGAACCTGGGAGCCCTACATCAGTAGCCTGCTGCTCAAGCCTCTCCCCTCCCTGCAACATCTGGATGCTTCTCACCAGCACAGCGTGGGTGATGGAGCAGAGGCCGGCTCTCTACTCCCTCCTATACCACCTCTTCAGCAAACTCAAATCCTTTTGAATTGATTTCCATTTCTTTTTAAAACTTTTTAATTGAAAAAGAAATTTAAATTACAGGAAAGTATAGCAAAAATTAATATAATATTATAGTATCTCACTGCAAGGTATAAATGAATGTTAACATTTTTCTTTGAATGTTTTCCAATAAAAGAAAAAAACCTACTACTGATAATGCTGAAGTCTTCATTGTTTTGCTTTCCAAAACCATCAGGAGACAACCTCTGTCATGATGTTGATGGGTGTCCTTTCAGTCCCTGATTTTTATGCTCACTCTATGAATATGTATCCATGTTAAGATTTTATATTTCTTCCTTTGCCCCTCCCACTTTGGAAGTTATATTAATATGTTGTATTTCTACTCCTTGTGTAGTTTCCTGAGTATTTTTAACACTCATACCTAACTCATTTCTGAAAAAATTCTAAATTAATTGACTATTTCTTGCACCTTCATCTCTCTCTTAATTTTTCTAAAGTAATCCTTTAGTAGTTATTTCAGTGAAGATCTGTGTTTAGTTAACTTGATCTTTTCCTGAAAATATCTTTCCTTTATCCCCAGTTTCAGATGTGGGCTAGCTGAATACAGAACTGCAGAATGACTTCTTTATCCCCTAGAACTTTTAAGATCTTATTCCGTCATCTTTTGGCAGCTATCGTTGCCAATAAAAAGGCTAATATCGATCTGATAGATATTTCTTTGAAGATAATCTCCCTCTACTCTCCACTAGCTTTAAAATCATTGTCTTTCTCCTTGATGTTCTGCAGTTTCACAATCACGTGTCTAAATGTGTATTTGTTTTTACTTATTCTGTGTGCTTTTCCAATTAAAGGCTCATAAGCTTTTCTCAAATCTGGAAAATCCTTTGCTATCATCTCTTCAAATGTTACCTCTTACCCCTATTCTCCTTTGCCTCTCTTTCTGCAGCCCCTATTGATAGATATAGAGCTGTTAAAACATACCTCCCACGTTTCTCAGTTTCTTTTTCTTTTTTTTTTTGAACAGAGTCTCACTCTGTTGCCTGGGCTAGAGTGCCGTGGCGTCAGCCTAGCTCACAGCAACCTCAAACTCCTGGGCTCAAGCGATCCTTCTGCCTCAGTCTCCTGAGTAGCTGGGACTACAGGCATGTGCCGCCATGCCCGGCTAATGTTTTCTATGTATTTTTAGTTGGCCAATTAATTTCTTTCTATTTTTAGTAGAGACAGGGTCTTGCTCTTGCTCAGGCTGGTTTTGAACTCCTGACCTTGAGCAATCCGCCTGCCTTGGCCTCCCAGAATGCTAGGATTACAGGCGTGAGCCACCGCGCCCAGCCTTCTTTTTCCTATTTTAAAATGTCTTTATTATCTTTGAGTTGTGTTCTGGGTGATTTTCTCAGATCTATTTTTCAAGTCACCAGTTTTCTCCACTGCTGTGTCAATGAGCTATTGAACCAGCCTGTTGAGGATGTTTTTAAAATTTGGATGATTATATTTTTTATTTCTAGAACTTCATTTTCGTTCTTTTGCAAGCCACCTCTTTTCTTATAATATTCTGTGCTTACTATATAGATTATGTTCTTCTTCTAATTTTAGAACATTTTGGACATACTTGTTTCAAATTCCTTTTCAGAATTCTACATGTTTGGTCATTCCTTGGCAATGTATTTTCCCATTGGTAATATTTGCTAAGACTGGTGGTATCCCAATGTGCTTTGTAACTTTCCTCTCATCCTCAGCAGGAATTATCTTATGCAGAGTCCTGTGTTCTCTCCAGGACGTGGTGGCACCCCTCCGACATAGTTTCTGCATTACTGAATTCTCTTTTCTAGACCAGTTTTTCTTGAGTTTATTGGCTTTGAGTAATAATCACTATTCCTGGTAAGAAGTATGAAAATTTGGGTTTTATCCTAGTATATGCAAACTAAATGCTTCAATTTTTTGTATTAACTCTTTTTTTCCCCCTATCCACACCCTGGGGTGGATAGCCAGCTTCTCTGCTCTAACCTTGAATATAGGAAGAGTTTTTCTGACGTCATAATCCTTTCCAAAATAATTTCTGTGTAGTTCTAGCTCCTTGCGATGAATGGTGGTCTTGACTTTTGTCTCTATGTGATATTAAAGCCCCCATAAAGCAATGCTTCTCACACTTCGATGTGCATATGAATCACTTGGGAACTTGTCAAACTGATTTGGTAGGTCTGGGTGGAGCCTGAGATCCTGAGTTTCTAATAAACTCCCAGGAGGTCCCAGTGCTGCCCATGCAGAAATTGTGCTTGGAGAGTCCTCAAGCCCATCTATGGCTGTGTATGCCTGTGCACCTACCTGGTGGCTCTACCTCCCACTTTCGATTCTACACTCTCTCTTTGTTTTTGACAACTGAAAATTTCCCTATCTTGAGGGTCCTTCAATCTTAGGCTCTGAATCCTGGGCTCTTTCCCATCCCAGTAAAACCCTAGTTACCCAGTGTTTTAATTAGAACCACGGATGGCTGTGTGAGTTACAGAAAAATCTCAAATAACAGAGACTTAAACAAGGTGTCAAGGGTTCAGAGTTAGGAAGTCTAGAGTTGGATGGTGAGTCCTCAATCACCAAAGATCTAGGCTTCTTGCATTTTGCTCCTGTCTTCCTTGGTGTGCCACCTCATGGTTTAAAGTGGCTATAAGAGCTCCAGCCATCACAGTCACATTCCGACCAGCAGAAAGAAGGGATAGATTAAGAAACACAAACCTTTAAAGACACCTGTTGGAAGTTACAAATGCCAGTCCTAGTTACATCTGACTTGCTAAAAGTTAGCCATATGTTCACTTCTGGTTGCAAAAGAGTCTGAGAAATGCAATATTTATTCTGGTTGGCAGATGCCTGCCAAAAACTGGGGCTTCCATTGCTAAGGAAGAGGAGAATTGGTAAGCAACAGACTCTCTTATAATCAGAATGCTGTTTTCTAGACTCTTAAGGCATCTACTTTGGATCCAGAAGAGGGGGTGGTGGTGGTGCCGATGGGAACAAACAACCTCTTTGTCTGCAGCGGGGTAGCTTTGGAGCTCCAGCAACCAAGAAACACAAATTTAAAAAGATAAATATTCCAAGAGGAAATTATGCCCTCTGATTAGTCTATTCCTTGCACAGAAGGAAACCTAGTAATGTCAACAAAAAAGAAAAGAGAATGGAGAGCCCCAAGGAGCATAGTGAGAACAGTGGAAAGTGGGCCAGGAGCAGACGTCTGTGAAAGCAAAGCCAGTCTGGGAGGATGGCAGACATAGCAGCCCCACAGGTCAGCAGCGGAGTCGCTGAAGACCCAGATGTTTCTCCTGGGGTGTGTTCCTTGGGTGGGGTAGAGCAGGGTGGGTGAGGAGGGAGCACAGGGGAAGACCTCCCAGTCATTGCGTCACATTTCAGGACCTCTAAGGCCTGAGTACTACGCTGAAGGGGAGCTGGTCAGTACAAGCCAGAAGTCTCAGGGTGGAGACGAGAAGGCACTTTGGCTTGCAAGTAAATACCTACATCAGCTTCTATGGTGAGGGCCCAGCGTGAAGACTGTGGTCTGCTATGTACATTCCCAGTCCCCAAGGTAGGTGTTATACTTGGTAACATTACATAATACGTATTATTGACTCAGAGAGGTGTTGTGGTAAATAACAAAACAATGACTTGTTTTGCCTTAGAGATTTTTACTTTTTTAAAAATTTTATTGTGGAATGCCTTTTTCATGGAACACCAATTAACTGCTTTTTGCCCTGAAGTTTCTAAGGGCACCCTCTGGAAAACCATGCCACAGATAGGCAAATCGACTGTCTAGAAGAAACACTATTATTTTTATGGCTGGGCACGGTGGCTCACGCCTGTAATCCTAGCACTCTGGGAGGCCGAGGCGGGCGGATTGCTCAAGGTCAGGAGTTCGAAACCAGCCTGAGCAAGAGCGAGACCCCGTCTCTACTAATAATAGAAAGAAATTAATTGGCCAACTAAAAATATATAGAAAAAATTAGCAGGGCATGGTGGCGCATGCCTGTAGTCCCAGCTGCTTGGGAGGCTGAGGCAGAAGGATCGCTTCAGCCCAGGAGTTTGAGGTTGCTGTGAGCTAGGCTGACGCCACGGCACTCACTCTAGCCCGGGCAGCAGAGTGAGACTCTGTCTCAAAAAAAAAAA
>CAUYRT010006215.1:0-10900 GCA_963574885.1 Lepilemur ruficaudatus | reverse complement strand
AAAATTACAGCTAGACAAGAGGAATAAGTTCTAGTGTTCTATAGCACTATGGGGTGACTATAATTAACAATTTCTTGTATATTTTCAAATAGCTAAATGATTAGATTTTGTTTTTTGTTTTTTGTTTTTTTTTTGAGACAGAGTCTCACTCTGTTGCCCGGGCTAGAGTGCCGTGGCGTCAGCCTAGCTCACAGCAACCTCAAACTCCTGGGCTCAAGCTATCCTCCTGCCTCAGCCTCCCAAGTAGCTGGGACTACAGGCATGCGCCACCATGCCTGGCTAATTTTTTCTATATATATTTTTAGTTGGCCAATTAATTTCTTTCTATTTTAGTAGAGATGGGGTCTCATTCTAGCTCAGGCTGGTTTCGAACTCCTGACCTTGAGCGATCCACCTGCCTCGGCCTCCCAGAGTGCTAGGATTACAGGCGTGAGCCACCGCACCCAGCCAAGATTAGATTTTGAATGTTCCCAACATAAATGAGAAATGTTTAAGGTGACGGATATGCAAATTACCCTGATTTGATAATTATACATGTATGGAAATATCACACTGTACCCACAAATATGTACAGTTATGTGTAAATTTAAAATAATGATAAAAGAAAAAAATAGAGAAATATGTAATTTTAAAAACCCACAGTGAGCATGAAACTAAAAAAAGAATTAATGTTTTCATTATACGTATTCTCATTAATGTTCTGATTATATGTATTGATTACATACTGAAATGGTAATCATTTGTAAAAAAAAAATTAGGGCTAGGCAAGTCAAGTACAGGGCACAGGGAACACAGAGCAGGGTCTACCCTTGCCTTGGGAATTTGAAGGTGTCATAAGCAACATTGAACTCAATTTTTTTAACTCTCACTAGATGCTAAAAGGAAATTAGCTCCTTTCTTGTCTTCCTCTTGCTGGACCCTGTCAAAACCAGGTAGCAGTTTTCATTGTCACCTTTTCTGTGTCTGAGGATGGACTCATTAACTGAGCATCTTAGGAAGGCAGCCAGTATGGGCCTTTGTCTGGATGGGGTAGCTGTTCCAGGGGCTGAATCTGTGCCACTGCGCGTCTGGTGTTCAGATCTATTTTGAGAATGCATCCTTCATCTCGCACCTCTGGTCAGAGCATCTGTGCAATGTCCCTCCTGTCTATGCAGCTCTTCAGCTCTGTTTTCCTGAATCTCTCCCAAAGGTCAGCATGGCATTCCCCAAGAAAACAAGTTCTTGCAGCCCATAGAAGATGCCCTCCATCCAATCAAGAGCCATCCACCCAGGAGTCCAGCTTGCCTGGAGTGAAGGCTACATAAAGTAGTAGGGGATGGGCCCGTACAGAGAGAGAGATGGGGTCATTTCATGAATGAAATTGAAAACCAAGCTGCAGAGATTACAAATAGACCAGTAGGAATTGGGAAGCCATTGAGGGTTTCTGAGCAGAGAAGTGACCGAGACCAAGGCATTTGTTCATTCAACAAAAAATTATTGACATTGACTATGTGCAAAGCTCTGGGTGAGACCTTGTGCTAGACACCCCAGCACAGAGATGAATAAGACCCGGTGTGGGAGACACATCATGTCATCCTCTTGGGTTATAATGCATTCCATACCCCCATGCAACAGCTTAAAATCCTTTCTCAGAGAAGGAAAGAAATTAGATTGCCTCTGAAACTTCATGGCATATGAAATTAGCAACAGAAATTATAAAGTCATAAGTCACAGTTCCAATTGTTCTATAACTATGTAAGCATAGCAACTTTTCTTTAAGATAGAAATACATGAAGAAAAGGTGAAATGAGCCCCATCTCATGAAGGGATGGTCTGCTGCCTCCTTAGATTCTGCCCCCAAATTAAAACTGGCCTTTTTGGCACCATGTAACCAACAAGGCTTCCTTCCATCCCTAGAAGACCTTTCACTCCCCATCTGTATCCATCAGAATTCGACCCAGCCTTCCATACCCCACCTTGTCATGATATATCTCCTCGTTCTTCCAAATACACATCATTTCTGCCTCTTTGGGTCTTCCAGAACATCTTGTACCCCTATTTGACCCAGTTCCTGCCTTGTATTACGGATGTCTATTCCTGTCTCTGGAAGAAAAACAAAAGTAGGAGTCAGTCTGAACGGAGGTGTGCCCTGGACTCACCTCTTTGTCTCCCCAGTGGGGCTTTGCCTGTGGCGCATAGTACATTGAGAAGTGTCTACTGAATTGAGTTGAATGCTTCCGCCCGGGTTCCCTGACAGAAGCACTGCGTTAGCAGTCAGCCATTCTACATCTTTGTCTCCATAGCTACCACCAGTTCTACAAACTACAACCTATTTCCCGGTAGGCTCCAGTTACAGTACTTCTTAATTTATCTTTCTATTCAAAAGCAAAAGCTTCATTAATCAATGGGTAAAGAAAATCAAAAGTCTATTAACTGGCAAGCCATTGCTATTCTAAAGAGCATTGATCCATGCATGTTATGGGCAGCCCGTTCATTGATAGCTACAGCTCCTAAGAACAGCTCTCTGGGGTAGCATTGGTGGAACTGGAATCTTTTTTGAAATAGTCTTTAAATGCATAGAGACACATCTGATTGTTATTGGGAATTTTTTTGGTGAGGCATAGGGAAGGGGAGACTATTTGCTTCTCCGTAATATGATATGGAGACTAATTATTTCATAGGATTTCGTAGGTGCACACATTGAACAAGGAAGAACTGACAGGTACAAACATATTATCTGGAGCAAAATGAATTTATTCTTTAAAATTTAATGACCTCCTCACAGAATGTATTCAAGAATCAAAGCAAACGTAAAGGGTGTGTTTATCTGGCTTATGATCTGTGATCATGACTGCAAGCACGGTTGGGTGTTTTGAGGTCAAGTTTTCCTCTGTACCAATGTCCAGAGTTTTCTTTCTCAAATGAATTTGCCAGGAATTCCAAACTCACCCCATGCATATCAGTGGCACCAAACTTGACAAATATATATATATAGCAAGTACAAAGAAGTGAGTCTGAGGTCTGAGGGTAACTCCCAAGCCCTCCAAATTAGGGTCTTAAGACAACAGCAGTATTTGTTGCAGAGAATGTGTATGGCCTGGTTCAGATCTTTATTTTATTATTTCACCCTCCATTAGCATGAGAGTTTTACATTCTTCTATTAATACCACATGCGTTCTTTTACAACATGGGTCCTTCACTTATTGGCATCTAGTATCCTAGCATCCAATATACTTTTACTACTTCCTGGACAGTGAATAGACCTTAGAACACCTTAATTCCCCTGACTCTACTGCCACCTTAAGTAATTTGTTAGCAAATAATTAAATTTTACATATATTTTAGCCATTCAAGACATTATTGGTATTGTTTCGTTCAATCCATGTTCATTTGGCTTTACCCACGTATTTGCCCTTTCAGTTGTTCTTCCTTTCTTTTTGTCCATTTTCCTTCTGGGATCATTCTCTTCTACCTGAAGAGCTCCTTTAGCATTGCTTTTACTGATCATTTGCAGGCAAAGAATTCTCATTTTTTTGGTCCAAAAATGTCTTTATTTTGCCTTCATTTTTGAAGGATTTTTAAAAATAAGTTGACAATTATTTTCTTTCAATATCTTAAAGACATCATGCCTCTTTGTCTTCCATCATTTCTGTTGAGAAGTCATATGTCAGTCTTACTGTTGCCCCTTTGAAGATAACATATATCTTTTTCTAGAAAACTTTGTCTTTGTCTCTGGTTTTCAACAGTTTTGCTATATACTTAGGCATGGTTTTTGTTTTGTTTTGTTTTAGGTTTGTAGCACTTATTGTATCCATGGCTTGATATCTTTTGTCAGTTTTGGAAAATTCTGGCCATTATTTCTTCAAACATTGGTTCTGCCCGATATTCTCTCTCCCCTCCTTCTGGAACTCCAGTTATACATTGTTCTACAGTGTTCAATTATACAAATACACAGTTACACAGTGTGTACACATAGACATATACATAGTTATACAGTGTTCAATTTTGTCATCACTTCCCATATATTTCTTATGCTTTTTTCCTATGTTCTTCATAATTTTCCTTTCCATACTTTAGTTTAGATGTTTCCTAATCCTCTCCTTTGCTGGTCTGAACTGCTGTTAAACCTGTTAGTTCTTAGTTCTAGGTATCATATGTATATGTTCTAGGATTTTCATTTGATTCTTTTTTATAAATTCCAATTTGTTAAAATTCTCCACCTTGATTTCTATTTCCTTGAACATATTAATCATAGCTTTTTTTTAAGTCCAGGACTGATAACTATAATATCCAGATTATCTGTGGGTCTGTTTCTATTATTTGTTGTTTTGGTTTTTTTTTCCATGATTTCACTTCCTGGTGTGTCTCCTCATTTTATATTGAATGCCAGACATGTCTATGAAAAATTGTAGAGACTCTGTATGACAATACCTTCCTTCACAGAAGATTTACCTGTACTTCTAGCAGACAGTTAGAGTATAACAGATCACTTTAATCAAGCCTTGGTTGGGCTGTTTTGAATCTATATTTCGGTCTTTGTGAGGACTGTTTTATGTATGATTCACTGTTCTCCCGTGGGTTTAGCTCTTCAGGGTTCCTCACTGAAAGCCTGGGGTGTTTACCAGCGTGTCTCTTCCTTCTAACTCTCAGTTTTAGTTTTCCCCAAATCTGAGGATGCTGAAAGCTCTGTGTAACCTCTTAGCCACTAATTTCTACTCAGAGTTGCAAACTTTATTCACCATGACTCTTACAAATCAGCAACTGCCTCAGAAGGAAAAGTGGTGCCAAATGTTGGGCTCCCTTCTCTGTCCTCCCTTTCTCCTTGGGATCTTGGCTCAAGTCATTTTCTCTCCACAGTCCTGTGAGACTAACAAAAGCTATGCTCAGCTCCTCTGCTTCGTAGCCTTGTATGGCTCATGAGAAAGCCAAAGCCTAAAGGGGAAAAGCAATTTGGAATGTCTGACTCACCTCTTTGCATTTCCCTTCTCTCCAGGTTCTTGGCCTTCAAGTGCTGGCTGCATTAAGAGCTTTCCAGTATGTTAAACCAAGTTGTTTTGTTTCATTCATTTTTTTCTAGTTATTCTTGGTAGTTTGTTGGTCTGATACAAGCTGGTTCATCATTGTTGAAGGTGAAACTAGAATATCTTCTTTAAGAATTTGGGTTCTGTCTCTCCTACACACAACTCTGTCTTTGACCTCATCCTGATGTGTGTCTTCAACCCAGTCCCACTTTCTGGCATCAGTTCTAATGTGCTAAGTGCAGAGAACTCTGTCTTTCTCTCTGTAATTGCTCAAAGCTCTCCCCTTCAGTTATATCTCTTGATATTAATATTTGTTTCCATTCTTAATTTACATTGGAACATGCAGTATTACACCAGGTGTGACTTCCTTCAGTGGGAATGCCTTGGCAAAATTCTGCAAGGGAGACGGGGTTTGTAATGCTCTGACACTTTGGCAGGCTTTCCTCTGGGTTGAAGGCTTCTGGGAAGTCTCTTCACCACTCAAAACACTCTCTTTCTGTGTCCAATTTCTCACTCACATAACCCCACTACAAAGAACCACGTGCTCCTGAGTTTGAACTCAGCCTAGCTTCTTGGAGCTTTGTTTTCAGGTATCATATTTATAAGTTCTAGAATTTTCAGTCCTCATTTGATTCTATACTTATTGACATTTTGCATGAGTGACAGCCTTGCTAAATATGTCATGATAAATATTGAGAAAATTGGGTATTGATTTTTCCAAATATTCAAACACTTAAGACTGAGAAAAAATTCTGTGGATTTAAAATAAATTAATTACTTACAGTAGTCAACTAGTAGGACTCAAATTAATTCTTACTGCTAAGATTTCATAAATTGATGCCACTTTTTTCCAATTTTATGAGCTATTAGCTGTGAAACAGGCATTATTGAAAATTTTCTTGATGCCTTTGAAAAGGAATTACAGATATTCCTTGACTTACAATGGGATTATGTCCTGATAAACCCATTATAAGTTGAAAATATTATAAGTTAAAAATGTATTTAATACACCTAACCTACTGAACATCGTAGCTTAGCCTAGCCTGCCTTAAATGTGCTTAGAACACTTACATTAGCCTACAGTTGGGAAAAATCATCTAACACAGAGCCTATTTTATAATAAATTGCTGAATATGTCTTGTAATTTGTTGAATACTATACGGAAAGTGAAAAACAGAATGGTCAATTGGGTACTGAAAGTACAGTTTCTACTGAATGCATACAGCTTTCACACCATTGTAAAGTTGAAAAATCACAAGTTGAACTATGGTAAGCAAGGGACAATTTTTGTACTAAAATAATTAAGATTTTTCTGAAAACATCAAATGAAGTGTGGTGGCTATATATTGAGCACCAACCAATGTATATATAGGAGTGTCTAGTTTGGTAGATGGCCTCCATTCCAACGCAATTGGGAATAGTAGTTGATTACTGCAAAAAAGAATGCATTAAAGCAGGGAATTATAAAAAAAATTGCATCAATATGTCACATATTTTAACTTAATTCAGATAAGTGTACTTTCACTCACATGTATAAATAATGCCACCAGTTCATCACCCCTGATTTCCAGTTCAGGCTTCTTGAAAATGGATCTAGTACTTCAGACATTTGCAGAGCAATCTGAGTGTAGCTGAGTGTAGAACCCCCAATTTTTACAAATTTCCTGATCTTTTACAGTTATCTTGTTCTCACTTCATTATACAACAGTATTTTCAGCAACTTGCCTCTATTGAGTCCTTTCAAAGCAGTCATAAATGACACTCATATCTTACCAGTTTCAAAAAATTAATTAAATTATGTAAATACGGGGGCTTGTGCTCTAAGAATGGGCATAGGGAGGTTTGGGAACAAACGCAACTTACTCTTATTGATAGTAAATATACAAGTTTACCGCATGAGCCAGAGAGCACTGCCGTAGCAGAGAGTGGCCACACAGCTCAACCCTCGCATGCCATGGGCCCTGTCATTGTCACAGCATGACAAGCACTGCTCGGTCCTGCAAGGAGGTGAAATGGTCAAGAGAGCTTCTATAGCGCCACTAAGGAAAACCGTTATTTTGCTCAAGCTTGGATTGAATCTGTGACTTTTTGAAGTCACCTTCCTTGCTACCACTCATCCTCACATTCATTGGCATGATTTCAGAATGACTAAAAATAGCTTCTTCACCTATCTGTGATGTTACCCAAATTTAATATAATAGCAGTGAACTTTGTGTGTGTCACCAAGTGGCAGACTGTTAAACATGTTCCATGAATCATTTAAGTGAATCTTCAGAACCATGAGAAGTAGGGCTATTATTATCCTCATTTTATACTTGAAACTCAGGCTCAGAAGAGTGAGATGACCTACCCACAGGCTGACAGATAGTAATGGTAGGCACAGAATTCAACTCCAGGTCATCAGAATCTGCAACCCATGGCCGTGTGTGGTGGCTCACACCTGTAATCCTAGCACTCTGGGAGGCCAAGGTGGGAGGATCGCTCAAGGTCAGGAGTTCAAAGACCGGCCTGAATAAGAGCCAGACCCCGTCTCTACTAAAAATAGAAAGAAATTAGCCAAACAACTAAAAATACATAGAAAAAATTAGCCAGGCATGGTGGTACGTACCTGTAGTCCCAGCTACTTGGGAGGCTGAGGCACAAGGATCACCTGAGCCCAGGAGTTTGAGGTTGTTATGAGCTAAGCTGATGCCATGGCACTGTAGCCTGGGCAACAGAGTGAGATTCTGTCTCAAAAAAAAAAAAAAAAAGGAATCTGCAACCCACATATTTACCACACACTACCTGCATCCCTAGTCATGGAACTTAAGGACTGGCGGTGGCTGTATCGCAGCCCACTGCATGTCTCTCAGGCCGGGGTCAGCACCCCGCACTGCCATTCTCCTTTTTTCCCTCCAGCCAGCCTCTTGAAACTCAGCCCATTTTCCTTTCTTTCCAGAACTGATGATTTCCCTCTAGTTCTCCAAATTCTCCCCCAAAACCTGGCAAAGGTCTGGGTTCAGGCACCTCACACTCCCTCTTTCATTGACTTTGAGGATATTCTTGTGAGCTCCTTATGATTTAAGGATTTTACTGTCATCATTACGGAGACATGGGGGAAGAGAAAAACACACGCAGAAAAATGACAAAGATTCCAGAAAATTACAACATTTCTGATTTCTGGTTCCTGAGCTACCATTCTTTGTGCCCATGACCTGATGGGAATCAAATGCTCCCTTGGACTGCTGCCCTCTATACTGACTCCTGAGAAAGGGGCTCCCCAATCCTCTCTCCCCTTCAGCCCTGGTTACCCCCACACCCATAAGGGCTCCTTTTCCCAGCACAGATGTCCCCTTATTTACAGCAGGGGCTTATGCTCTAAAGTCTGGGAAGCATCTGTCTTCCAAGAACTCTGCTCCCCCCTCACAATAGCAGTAATGACCCCTCTGGGCATTACCTGATGGTCACCTTTTAGGGCTAAGTACCATGACTTCTGGAAAAACTGTTAAGATGTCCACTATTTTACCTGGCACAAATGAGGTTGAGTGGACAAGGCAGAAGAGCTACAACTTAGGCCACTGTTAACCGTTAACTCTGAAAACAGATTTGTTCGTCTGAATAACTTATACCAGGAAGGACTTACTGGCTGTGCTGAAATGGCAGAAACTCAGAGAAAATCCATGGATGAGTTTAAGTTTCCATTACCGAGTGCACCTAATGTGTATCCTGATATCAATTCTCCCACTCCTTTTAATATGATGCCAATTGTCAGCTGGACACATGTCCACCCAGAATAAAAACTCCATTTCCTGGCTTCACTTGAGTCAACCATAGCCATGAAACTGAGTTCTAACCAATGAGATGTGAGAAAAATAATGTGCACTATTTCCAGAAAGTCCTTAACTAGAGAGACCATACCCCTCTTTGACCCCTGGACTATACACTTATAAACTCTTTGACATAAGAGAAAAATAAAATTCAGTTCTTGTTTTAAGCGATGATATTTGAGGTTTCCAGGTTATATGCAGTCAAACTTAATTCTAACTGGCATAGATAAGCATTCTAAAAGTATCTCAGAGATCGAGAGAGTTGTTTCGTATTCCCTTTCAAGGTACTTGTCACATGAAATATATTTAAATCCAAGATTCTCTGACTTTTTTTCTTAACTACGTTGTCTTAAAACACACACACACACACACACACACGCTTTGGTCTCAAGTGACTGGGGAAGAGTCATTTGCTCTTATGGATTATTGTATTCTACACACAATTCTTCAATTAAATGAGGGTTTAGAAGTCAGAAACAACACAGAATCCTACTCAAACTTAGTCTAATGTACAACTAATCCCCACCTCACTCCACGGATGGGAAAACAAATGAAATCAGCCTGCTTTTTTTTTTTTTTTTAATTCCTAGGATTGAATAGTTACATACCCTGCAAGGAAATGAGAGTAGATATTTCTGAGACTGAACCATCATACACAAGCAGTCGGTAACAAATACAATAAGTGCCTAGATAAATCATGGCTAGAGTTGGTAAAGTAATTTTTCACCATCAAATGGTTCCCATAAAAAGCACCGAAGTGTCAATCTACGGGAAGCCCCCGGCCCCATTTTAAGTTATCTGTTAATTACACTTCCCTCATTTATCCAGCGCCTCTGCTATTGTGGCAAGTGTCTGACTCATTTTATTCCATCGCTCAATAGATTTTAATTGCAGCTACTGCAGCAGACACCTTGAGATACATTTCCTATTGAGACCGTGGCAGCCTGCTAGACTGGCCCAATGATGATTAATTTCAACGACTTGAATCACTGAGGAAGAAGGAAGCCACTTCCATTTTAATTACATCTGTAAGAGTGCAGCACTTTTGCACCAGTTCGTTGTCCTTAAACAAAAGAACTCGTGAAAGGAAAACAAAATGCAGGGTGTGGTGGTCTCTACTTGCACTGGTCTCCTTTTTTCCATTCATTGCACCATGACTCAGTCAGCTCTGTGTTGGGAAATACTGGCAAGCCATTGGGATTTGCAAACAGATTGGAAACCATGAAGAAAGCATTGTTCAGTTCATTTTTGTTTATCTTACTTGGGCAATTAAAATCCATTGAGTGGGTTAAGATATGACACAGCATTTCACCATCATTATAGATGTGCTACATAAAAGGGTCAAGAATAATGAACTCTGACATGCATAGATATTTATTTATTGTCCCAGGCAGACAGAGCCAAAGACATTCTTAGGGTTTTCCAGAATACTCCAGACTCATTCATGCCCTTGCAAGCTGCACATGCTGTTCCCTTCTCTCCCTCTTTCCATTTGGATAAATGGCATCTCCCAGCAAAGACCAGCTCAGCTGCCATTTCTTCTGCCCTGCCCTGGAGTGGGGGGAAGGGGGTGGAGACTGAAAGAGCAGAAGGCCTTGGATGAGACATAGCTGAGTGGGCATGCCAGTGCTATGTGACCTTGAGTGAGGTACTCAGGCTCTGTGAACCCCAGGTTCCTCATCTACAATGGAGGAGAATTAATTCTCCCGTGTCATCGTTTTTTATGCAGATTAAATGAGGTACTTTATATAAAGCACCCGCATTGACGTCTGGTCACAGAAGGGGTGTGATAGGTATAAGTCTACTTTCCTCTTCTGCACCTCCAACAATAGCTCTTTTCAAAAAGTCTCCTTTATAATGCTAATTGATAAGCAAGCCAGAAAACAGGAATTTTTTTTTTTTGAGACAGAGTCTCACTCTGCTCCCTGGGCTAGAGTGAGTGGCGTGGCATCAGCCTAGCTCACAGCAACCTCAAACTCCTGGGCTCAAGCGATCCTTCTGCCTCAGCCTCCCGAGTAGCTGGGACTACAGGCATGTGCCACCATGCCCGGCTAATTTTTTCTATATATTTTTAGTTGGCCAATTCATTTCTTT